>PVJD01005291.1:0-38645 GCA_004026545.1 Mormoops blainvillei | reverse complement strand
TCCCCGCTTCTCTTCCTTTCCTCTCTTCCTTCCTCCTTCCCTCCTCCTGACTTGTACTCTCCCTCCCCAGCCTCCCTCCTGACCCCCCAAAGGGTAAGCACAAGCACACATGTTTATCTTTTATACCATATTTTTACTGTACCTCTTCTAAGTTTAGATACACAAATACCATTGTGTTCGGGTGCCTAGAGTATTCACTACAGTAACGTACAGGCTGGTAGCCAAGGAGCAATAGGCTATACCATTGAGGTTTGAGCAAGTACCTCTATGGTCTTTGCAGGACCATGAAATCACCTAAGACACATTTCTCAGAAGGTATCCCTATTGTTAAGAGAGATGCATGACTCTATTGTCACTCTACTAATATCAGGAGAGTTGGGGTCCAGACTCCTTAGCTTGGGATAAGGGACTCCGGGAAATCTATTTATAATCTGCCAAGCCGGTTCATCTCCCTGGGCTCATTCCTTTAATTACCCTCTTTGGTGACTTCTGCTGAACCCACCATGTATTTTTCTTTCCAGGCCTTTATTCACACTGAGCCCTTCACTTTCCCCACAATCTTGCCCTTCTGAAATCCCCATGCTTCCTTGAGGAACACTTTTTTGATCCCCTTCAGAGAATGTACTGCACTTTGTACACTACTGGATTATACTGATATAATTTTATTATTTTATATGTAACCATATACATGTCTACTTTCCCCTTAGATCTCTGAAGGCAAGGTCCATCAACTGTGTATTTATGTATAATCTCCCCCCTATAAAACCCCTAGAAAGTATGCTACATATGGTATGTACTAAATTAAACAGAGATTTTTAAGAGAGAAATGCTAGGAATCGGACATTCTCATACTCCAGCACTGCTGATCCTCAGACAAGTAAACAGGAAGTAAGGCTGCGATCTGAAGGTCTTCTGTCTCATATGTACACAGGCGATTATTAAAAAGCTGAGTTCTTTATCATCATCATCAAAAAGGAGCAGGTATTTTTTAAATTTACAATTTATTTTTGAATATTAAAAGGTAAGAGTCCATTTCTTCGAAATGTTTAGGCTCTAGACGTTTACGCCGTAAAGAAGAGTCAGGCTGTTTACTTTCAAATTCAAGACGTAAGCTGCGAACGAGAGGCACTCTGAGTGCGAGGGCCCCTGTACTTACAGGCTGTCCTCTCTCAGACGACAAGCGCTGTTTTCAGAGGAATGAGGTCTGGCCCCATGAGAGAGACCGAAAAAAAGAGAGGCAATCGCCTAGAGGAACATGAATTTTTATTTTACTGGAATTTTGACTAGCACCACTCATTCTGAAATAACAGATACCGTATTTCTACTGATGGATTCCTACAATGATGTTGACCAATTACACTTGACCCTTGAACAACGTGGGTCTGAACTGCCCTGGTCCACTTATATACATGGCTTTTTCTCAAAAAATGCCTGTACTAGATGCACGGATGGGAATCCGGATGAGGAGGGCCAACTGTGTGCTCTGACCTACACCATTTTGTATGGGGGGCTCGAGCATCAGCGGGTTTTGGTATTCGAAGGGGTCCTGGAACCAACCCCCATGCATGCTTAGGAAGAACATCAGTAAACAGTTATGCACAGGTTTTTTACTGTTGTGTGCATGTTGGGGGTCGAGGACTAGGGCCTCTAACCCCACACTGTTTGTGGGTCAACCATACTTACATTATAAAATTGGTTACTTTAAATTCCTTTTGGAACAAGGTAAAAAGTAAAAATATTTTATAAAAATCCAATAATCATTTTTATAGAAATCACAGCTGAAACAAAGAGAACATCTTCCTATGTTTTCCAACAGATATTTTACCGGTTGCAATTATTACTTTTAAGCAGCTCAATCACATGTGAATTATTTCACCAATCTGCCCCTTGCCAAATTCTCTATAATCAACAAAGGTAGCTTAAAAAGCATCACTAGAACTGTTGCTGAATTAGCACTGGTTTTGACACTGCACAGTGACATAAGAAGCAAGAACAGTCACTGACAAGTCTACAAGTAAGGGCCACTCTCCTGGGGTGTGCGAGGGAAGGGGTTACATACGAGATAGAGGAGCCTAGAGCAATGCTGTCCAACAGAAATATAATGCAACCAAACATGGAATTTAAATTTTTCTAGGAGCTACATCAAGAACAAAGAAAAAGAGATGAAGTTAGTAATATATTTTATCTGACCCAATATATCCAAAATATAATCATTTCGACATGTGTTCAATATAAAAATTAATGAGGTATTTTACTTTTTGAATGCTGTGTTGTCAAAGTCTGATGTGTAAGTCACAGATGCAGCACCTCTCAATCTGGACTGGCCCCAGGTCGAGTGCTCAGCTCAACAGGATATTGGATGGGTCTAGATATTGCGGGGCAGGGAGGTGGGCTATGTGGGATTGGGTAATGAGCTCAAATTGATGCTGAGATGGACTTATTTTTTAAACTAAAGACATCACTGCATAAAGAGTATCAGTGATTGCTGATATGGAAATCCAGTACAAAGCATTAAAAGAGGGGGTCTATGAAGATTAACGCTGAAATGTTTCTAACAAGGCAAAAATAGCAGACAATTGCTCAAGCACAGAAATTAAATTAGCCAAATGTCTTTTGAGAGCTGCAGTGAGTCATTTCTTCCGGCCTTTCCCTGGCCCAAACCGGAAATGCTTCCAACGTGGGAAGATGGTTCCAGTGACAGCCTCTCACAGCTGCATGAAAAAAGAGGCTCTAATCAGTCGGAGGCCCTCTTCGCTGTCTCACAGGCGACGAAGACGCAGGCGTCCCAGGGTACTGTGGCCTTTCCTTCACAGGGGTGGGACGTACACAGTGGGCGGGTAGCAGTACTGCGGTGACTGGCCTGCCAGGGACGAATGCGGTGACGGAAAGGTGGAATGACAGCAAGTGCAGGGGTAATGCTGGCTAAACCCTCAATCGGGAGAACAGGATGGTGAGGCACTGGGTTTCCTGGGTGGGTCCCCTTAGAATAAATCTCATCAGCTCCAGAAATGTCAGTTTAAAAATATTATCTTCTTCATAGATCTATCACAGACGTTTTCATCACTTTTCTTGAGCAATCTCACTCATTCCATGGCTTCAGAAGTAAAATATTTTGATGAATTCGAAATCTTTATCTTTACTTCCTTCACTTGAGCTGTGGGACTAACCATGCCTCAACTACAGTCTCATAAAGATGTCCCTCAAAAAACCTTGAATTTAGCAAGTCAAAAGCTGAATTAATGTTTCCTTATCATTCCACTGATCTCAAACCAATATCTATACCCTTTTTGTTCAGTTAATGATAAACGATCACTCTGCCTGAGCTCAAAACTTTGCAATCTGTCCATGTGTCCTTCTATTGTTCCAATCAGAAATCATACCACTGTCTGTCTCTCTCTCTCATCATTTCCACTTTAATTCCTTCTTCTTTGAGGCATAATTCAAACAATCTCACAAACATTTCCCAAGTATTACTGTGTGCCTAGCATTATGTGTGACATGCTGGATGTTAGAGATGCCATGGCATCAAACGGCACCTCCTCTTTCCCAATCTGATGTCTCAGTAGGGTTAGCCAACTCCTCAAAGCGCTGAATTATTAACGATCTCATTGTCTGTTTTCTACTTTAGCCTGCAAATTCCTAGATGACAGAGAATGACATATTTTGCTACTTATATTTTTATTCCTGGCACAATACAGAGAGATAGCACAGTGTTCAGTATACATAAGGTAACTGATAAATTCTGTGGAATAAATAAAGTGTACATTTGGCTTCTCAGTTTTTAGTTTTCAAATGAGACCTAACTGTCCCACTTGTGATACCATCTAAAGGTTCTAATTTAACTAAAAACTAATCTTTTCCTCAAATCTGGAATTCAGATGATCACCCTTCTCTCAAAAAGCTATTTAATTCAATAGGGTTGATAACATTACCCCACACTGTACCGCACAAGGTAACTGCTGGAAATTTAGAAGCTCTCTTGTGAAGTTTTACACCTATAAAGCCTACACGCTGCACTGGGTGAGATGGGGAAAAAAAGGCTTATATCCCATAGCAGAGTCATTACAAATAAGTTTTAATCCAGTAAGTATAGAAAGACCACCTGATCAATTAAGCAGGACTCACGTTACCTGTGAGTCATATCATACCTCTACTCAGTTTATGACACATACAGTAGCTAATCTGCTAACTATACCAATTGGAGTTCTTAGCAAGAATTGAAACTAAGTTTAGTTAACTTATCCTGAGAGGGAATTTTGTGAAAGAATGTTGAGTGAGTTCACAGAACTGGTTGTGGAGGACCAGGATTGGAAAAGAGGTAAGAAACAAAGGGGACACATTAGCAGAAAGAGTCTCACCCCGAATGTCACGACCCCCATTTCTAGTAATGGATACACAACGCCCCCAGTATTGCTAGACTCCTGACTTGGCTGTGGTTTAATTGCAACTGGCCAAACCTCAGTCACACGGTTCCTCAGCAGCTTCTCAGATCTGGTCTCCTTGACATTCAGCAGCGGAAAGTACAATGCTGTTTTTGACCAACTCTTATCCTTGGGGCGCTGCCCCCAAAAGAAAGCAGATTTCTATACTGAGTAATTAAAACAAGCAAATACAGCCAACATTCAATACTACTATCACAAATATCATGCTGCCCAAAGGTGTTTTTCCCTGCACATTAGCAACGCACGAAGTCAAAGCGTCAATCTCAAGCAAGGCATTAAGTAAATGATTCCTCTAGTGCTGGCCTGTGTCCCTGCAGGTGCCCCACGTGGCTAGCTCCTTTAATTGATTTTCGCTTGTCACTTCTGGTCTGCTCAGGTGTGCCGTTGAATTCCCTTTGTGCTGACATCCAATTTGGCTACGGTGCAATCAGTTTCTAGTCAGTGCAGAAAACAATAAACTCATGGGACTGTGGGCAAGCACCCCTCCAACCTTCAAGGCAAACTCAACCCACACCTTCCCATGACATTTAACGTGAGTGTTGGATACGAGGCTCACTTTGGGCGGAAGCACACTGAAATTCTTGGCTCGTGACAGAGCCCGCCTTCAGCGATGGTTACATAATGGAGTGCGTGCCTTTAGACCGGCGAAGGAGATGTAAAGCAGTAAGAGCACTGCTAGCATTTGTTTGTTATCGTTAGGCCCAACTGAAGCCTCAGTTCAGGGTGTCACAGTTCTGATACTGAATTCTTTTCCTGCTATCGCTCCATATGAAACGAATAACGCTGAGTCAATATACTTCAGAAAGTACTGGATCTAAACACTAGAGAATACGGTTGATGGCTCCTGGGTCACCCCAGAAGACAAGTAACTTAGGCTGAGATCAAACTGCAGGCACTGACCACCTCTGCAAGGCTGCAGGGTGCCTTGGGCAGTGCTAGGAAACGAGGTGGCTGGTTCAGAAACTTCACACCCTATTCAAAAACACAAGTCTTTTCCGGTTTTCTACCATGCTTATTACTTGGGCACACTTGTTTTGTTTTGTTTTTTCATTGCTTTTTTGCCGCGACCTTCATACACTTGAAAGGAATGCTGGATATTAAGAGTACTTCTCATTTATAGATGAGGAAACATGGACGCCCAGTAGATTACATGACTTGAGGCCACAAACGTAGTTATTTGAGAAAATCGTACCGGGACCCCGGTCTCCTGGCCCTCGGTCAGTGCCTCTTCTTTCTACACCCTGCGACGTCAAGGACGTGTTTACAGGCGGTGGGACCTGGGTAACACTGAAGAGCCGTTAGGCTACAGCCAGCCAGCGCCCCGGCCAGCTGTGGAGGAGCAGTGTGTCGATACGGGGAGCCCTTGGTGAGCCTCTAGTACATCTCTATCCACCAAAGTGCATCTTCAATTTAACTTCGTTTCTGGCCTCCACTCCACTTGTCTGCTGAGAACGAGGCCCTGGCAATCTGCTTCAACCTGCCGCCCCGGGACTCCCACAGTGGCCTGTTCGGGGCTCTTCAGCCTGCAATGACTCCCTCTAGAAATCAAGACATTCCACCAGCTGAGGACAAAGGGCCGCCCCTCCCCTGGTGGTGCTGGTCACAGCTCCACCCAGCATGGACTCTTCCACTGTCAGGGAAACTTTGACTTCTTAAAAATTTTACTTCCGGACCCATTTCCTGGAGGCCAGCGCTAAGCAAAACTGAGTGTCCACTTTCCGGTCCAGCTTAGCCTGCAGTTGCAACCCTTTCCTCTGGAACCTACTCTGTGTAGGATCATTTGAAACCCAGCATCTCTCTCAGTTTTCACTCCTTAGAACTAAAACTTCATCTCTTTCAAATACACTACTGTATCAATTCTTACTCTACAGAATGCAGGAACCAAAGAAATGAGGGAAAACTGTAACAAGGAAAACAGGTTAAGTATGAGAAGTAAAGTAAGGGTTGATTAATTGCTGAATTTAACTGAGAGCTAAAAATGGGGGTGGGGGGGGCTGTTGTCATGGATTTATAGGAGGAACCTTAAAGAAACACACACAATAAACTTTACTGATGTCTGAATTTCCTTTCCAGAGATTCTGCTGTCATTGATCTGGAGTGTGACTTGGGTATGAGTTTTTAAATCTCCCAGGTCTTGCTAATTTTCATCCAAGGTAGAGACTCACTGACACAGGTCAAGACTTTGGGTTGGAAGATGTTCTAGACCTTCTCTATCCCAAAGAAACACAAACCACAAACATGATGCACCTAGATCACTATAGATTTTCCAGGAGCCGTACTGAGTTTAAAAAAGAAGTTAAATTAATATTAATAATATATCCATGTACTTCAGTGTCTTTTCAACATGTAATCAGCATAAACAATATATTAATGTAATATTTTATATTCATTTTTTATGCCAATATGGTTCACGTGACCTATGATTACTGGGAGCTTTTATAAAATTAAACCTTTGCATTTGTGTGCAAAGCAGCAAAAGAGAAACATTCTGAGCAGAAGGCAGGCTCCAAGGGCAACCAGGAGTCTCCGGGGGCTGTAGGGCTCTTACACGGCAATGTCCTCAAATCAGCGCACTTGGGTAACAGGAATTTCAGTGGCCCAGATGCCACTGCCTCCCCCTCCCCACAATCCAGATCTTTGAGGATCGGAGCCCTAATGAACAGTACCCTTCAAGTAAAGCAACTCAGTGCTCTACACACCTATGTTTTTGTGCCCTAGATGGGGAACCGCTCAGTGGCGTCCCACATGGGCACTGGTGGTGCAGCTGAAAGGCTCTCCTCTTGAATTTACAGAAGTGAAAGTGCAGGTCACACCTGCTTCGGGTCTGAACTCAAGTGATGGTGACTGAAAGATACCCTGGGGGTCACATTTCTCTGTTGCAGGGAGTATGACTGCTGCCAGTTCTACTGACCAGGGCTTCAAAATCTCTGGTGGGACCTTTCAGACTGGCTGTTCTGCCATAAAAGACCGGCCTGAGGACTCCGGCTTTGCCGTAAGCACACACGAGGGTACTCTAAACACCTCTCCAGAAGCCTTTCCCTCCTGTTCTCTTCAACAAAGGAGGTGCCTCTCAGAAAGACGGACAACCCCACAGATGAACAAAAAACAACAAAAGGAAAGTATCCCTGGTGTTCAGTTTTTAAAGGGTGTCTAAAGAGCTGAGAGGAAACCTGTTTCAGAAAGCGGATGGGACTTTAAAGTGAAGCAAACGTGGCTGAATTCTGCCTCCGCCACTGGCCAGCTGTGGAGCCCTGAACAGGCAACCTCTTGCAACATGTAGTTTCTAATGTGTGAAGTAGGCAAAATAATTCCTTTGTTTGCAGTGCTTTTGTGAGCACTATAAATAATAAATAAGTTAAAAAAATAGCAAAATGCCAGACTAGAGTAGTGCTCTGCAAATAAGAGTGATTATTATTCTTTCAAAGTAGGGGACAGAAGGAGATTAAATAAACAAAAACATAAGCAGCATACACAGTGGCAATTGTTACTGAAAACCACCACCATCTGTAAGCTACCTGCACACCTATTTTATCTAAAATACTCACTTCCTAAGGTGAGCACCTACCACTCCCGTGAATGTCAGTAAGTCTGTTAGGAATCCTAACCCCCCCACAGAATAGTAAGGCCTCGGCATCTTTACTCTCCATTAATTTGGAAGGAGCTTGGATATAAAGGTTTGCTAAACTGATCAGTACTGTAAATAAATTGGGAGAATTTAAGAGGCAAGATTAAAACTTGATTTCACTGTTTATAGATTTTTCATAATCAGGAATAGGTTTAATGATATTTTAAAAGCTCTGAGATGCTCTACTTGAGAGCAGCTTACTTTGTTTTTGTTAGACCCCAATTCTGTTCTTTTTTTCCTCATTTCTTGACTGTTTTGTATTTTTTTCACTTTTTGTTCTTTCATTGGTTTCCCTTGAAATTTTACCACATATAGCTAACTAAACAAAATCTCCCTTTCTGAACAGTAAAAAGACTTCTATTGCAATCTCCCACTTTTTAGTTTACTCATATTGAGCAATGAATAACATTTCAGTTGTTCCACATTTAATTCCACAAAGTAGGTTCAATTATTATTTTATATCATGTTTGTTCGGCTTTACCTACATTTATTTGTGCCTTCTGCTTACTATTCCATCTCGCACCTCAGACATTCCCGTTGGGATCATTTTTTTTTCTCTTCACCTAGTATCTCGAAGTTCCTTTAGACTGGGGAGTATACAGGTTTTATAGAGACAAACTCCCTCACTTGTTTATCTCTAAGTGTTTTAATTTTATCATAATTTTTTAATCGTATTTACAATAATTTTGCTAATTTCACTTTGTGGACATGTTTTCCTACTTCCAGATTCCACAGAACTATAGAAATTTGCTATCATTCTAATTCCTTCTTTGTAAGTAACACTCTCTTTTTCTCTTGGGCCGCTTTCAAGACTTTCTCTTTGTCTCTGAGGTTCTACAGTGAAGTCTAGGCATGTATTTCTTATTTAAATTTGGAATGCACTGTGCTTCCTAGATCTGTGGATTCCTTATTTTCATAAATTCTGAGACTTAACTATACCTTTTGAAATGCAACACAGGTATCAACCAAGAGAGGGTAGCAGAAAAAGACAATGATGATAAATTTTATGGTAACACTTAAGCATTTAAATTCATTTCTAATAAAAGACAAATCTCTGAAAACATCCACAGTGACATCTCACAAAAGTGAATAAAACACACCTACAGTTAAACTATGAACCACAGTGCCTACTGTGGTACAGCTGTTCGTGGACCATAGTTCATCAAAGACAACTTTCTGATGACATGATTCTTTCCTCAAAAACTTCAAAACAAACTTACATTACATTTTCATTTTATACTCCATTATAAAAGTTACCACAGCATAAAATAATGCAATGCTTCACACATATTAAGCTTTCTTTTCAATTTTTCCACTTAGTTCACCTTAACTAATCAAATCACAATCAGTACATAATTTGTTCTAATTGGCGCCTAACTACCCACCAAAGGTACAGAATTCACATGGAAGGGAATTTATGATAGACCTACAATACTTTTTCCACAATTAGAGCTCAAAGGAATTGCAAAATCCTCAAATAGCTATCTAATTATCTTATAATTATGTTAACTTGTCCAAGTCTTTAAATATCAATAATATATACAAGCTCAATGATAAGCGTACAAAAATCCTTGACCCTGCTAAGACACCTGCACTAAAAACAAAAGGAAATGGGAACGCATAAATTCCCTATTCACTTTTGCCCATTCCACACTTCTCCCCGACGGCAAAATTAAAAAAAACCCCAAACACACATCATGAAAAAGAAGTGGAAAGTCTGAGAAACGGTCTGGTCTTTGGATCTTTTCCAGGTTATTGCCAAGCAGGTGCAATTAAACGCACGGGCTCTTCCCTCTCTTTGTTACAAAGTTAAACCACTAAATTCTCCAGGATGGTGGTATCACTGATCATAATCTACAGATTTCCTGCAGAACCAAGAAGAGTCAACTAGCAATTTCATGGCTTAAAAACAGGAGGCCACACCTCCGCTCTCACCGTGAAGGGTGAGCCGCTCTGAGGACAGAGTTTTCACTTTCACAAACACATAACCTCAATTTAGATAATTTTACACAAGTTGCTTTGCTGAAATTTATAGGAAGCCTTGCTGCATTCAAACAGAGTTATTTTTACAGGCAATGAGGCTGAAACACGTAAATGTTTACAAAACCAGAGACAGTAGTCTAGACTCTATATGGATCAGTAGTAAAGAATAACTCTGTCCTGTGCAAAGGTACCTGAAGAGATGGGGGCAGGAGGCGGAGAGGGGCAGATGGGATCGAAAATCTCTGCGTTAAAATCTGTGAATTCTCAGTGCGCATGTAGTTACTTTAGGTCCAAACAGTTCACTACACTTCAATGTAGAGATTTCCTTATTCCGGAATTCTGTAAGAATTACTAAAAGACTACTTCATAAATTACCGAGAATAGCCTTTCATAATCTTTTGTAGAACTATGGTAAACAGGTCGGCTACATGACATCACATTCTTTGCTCAGGAGGCGGATTAAAGCACAGGCCATGCAGGCGTACAGCCTGGATTCAGACCCTGGCAGCACTGGGGCTGAGCTAGGAGTGACTTCACATCTCTGGGCCTCAGGTCCACCCCTGCAAACAGGCATAACAGAAGGAAGTAACTGTACCTTAGAGCTGCGTGAGGGATTACACAAATTCATCCAAGTGAAGCACTTGGAAAAGTATGTTAACTAATATTAAAATCATTAGCAAATAAACAGTAATTAAATGTTTGAAGTGACAGAGTATCTTTATTATTATTGACAACAATGAAGTTTATGAGAATTTTGGTATTGAAGATTCTATTTGGTGATAATGCTTCTATTATCTAAGGTAGCGACATACAATAAATACTTGTTGAGTGAAACTATACATACAGAACACACTGTAGAAATGGCAGTGTCTAATCAGTACTTTCACCGGAGAGAGACCCACTTTCCACGTTCCATGCCATCACCTAGTTTCAAGCCAATTTTTCAACCATCACATCTATTTCCTAACTGGCCTTCCTGCCTCTAGTCATCTCATCCCTGGCCAGCAATTAGCTCTCTTGAGAGTTCCTAACACCTGGCAGGCCCATGTACTTCACTGCTCCGCGCTGACACTTGCTGGCGCCCTAGAGATACCTGACCCATTCCTGTATCTGCATCCTGCTCCCCTGGGTCTACCTGCTAGTAGTCAAAACAGTACTGCAGTCCTCCTTTGGTAACAGTGGGAACTGGTTCTAGGACTCTCCTTGGTCACTAAAATCCAGGGAGGCTCAAGTCCCTTATGTAAAATGCCACAGAACAGAGCAGACATACCAGGTTTTCCACCGAATCTTGTGACAGCCTCTGAGCTCATGACAGGCGGGTCTTTCCCTCGCAAGCCCTGGACGGAGACAGACTTCAAGGCTGTGTAAGGAGGCGTAGCTGGTATTCACAAACAAGTCTAGAAGCTAAACACACCTTATTTCATTGCTACAGTCTTCAGTGAATTACTGACCTTCTTCAAGACAACCTATATCTAAACTACGTTCTTAAACACAAAAAAGGAAGCCCGAGCACCTTGATACAGAAGGCAATGGTAAGAACAGTTAGGAGGAATGGTGCCAGAGTGAAACGGAATGGTGCCAGCTCCCAGTACCTACCCACTCAGAAACTGAGACCTTAGGTAAGCCCCTGAAGGAATGACCAGTGGAGGACACATGTGGTCAGCTTGAAGAGGTTCCCAGCACACAGAGAAATGAGTATCAACACTGCCGAGTCAGGAATGCTAGATACGACTTCTCATGGTCTCCCAACCAACTCCAAAGGCACACATTTGCTTACAATCCTTCTGGCTTATGATAATAGGGGCAGTCATGAAAAATCGCTATCAGAGCCGCCCGGCACCTGATCAGGGAATTTTATCTGAGTTGAGTTTAACAGGTCAGGGTACAAAGCCAGGTGTGCTCACAGGTTCTCTGAGCTCCTAAATGGACCAGATTACTCTCCTAGATTCCCGGGTGTTCACTCTATTCCCCAGCCACTCAACTGTACCGTGGCGCAGGGCCAGCAAAAGGTTTATTAGAAAAACGAGGGAACGGAGGAACTGAGCCCAATCTAGCACTACAACAAAAAAGCAAGCAAGCAAATAACCACCAGAAAACTTAATCAAATGTGATTCCCAGAAAAGACCCCCGGGCTACAAAGACCCTCTGCCTGCAAACCCCACCAGGGCGATGGAACTGGCACTTGCTCACTGGCGCCTACTCCAGTCCACAGTCTGTCTTGTTCCTCAAGTACCACACTTCTTTTTCTTTGCCTTTTAAAACAGCAGTCCCCAACCATTTTGGCACCAGGCCCGTTTCGTGGAAGAGAATTTTTCCATTGGCTGGGGTTGGGAGATGGTTTCAGGATGATTCAAGGACCCAACATTCAAGCCCACCTCCTGCTGTGCGGCCCGGTTCCTAACGGGCCCGGACAGTTCCAGTCTGTGGCCTGGAGGTTGGGGACCCCTGTTTTAAAACACCACTTATTATCCCCTCCTGTAGTCACCTGTGCAGGGCTGGACTTGTTTATGCTAATTAGACTGGAAATTAGAACAGGGTCCTGCCCTTTGTATCAGCATGCCATCCCGGAGCCTTGAACTAGCTAGATAAATAGCAAGTGTGGGACAGGGGACGAGTTTGGATAGTGCTTAATAGCACCCAGGTTAAAAAGGAAGAGAAGATGACAGGAGGTCCCTAGAGACAGAAGCAGAATGGCAGAGTGCCAGGGGCTGAGGGAGGGGGAAGGGATGGCTGGCCTCCAACAGAAACTGCCTCCGCTGAAGAGTTCTGCGCTGCGGTGATGGGCGCAGGACAAGGTGAACCTACGTGACGCCACAGACCTGTACACTGCAAATGGTTAAAACAGTAAATCTTATGTATATTTTACTACGTTTTTTTTTTTAAAGAAAAAGAGAGGAGGAAAAGGAAGGAAAAGGGGAGGGAAGATGGGAGGAAGAAAGGGAAAATAAATGCAGGTCATGTATCTTTTGTTAGTGATAATTATTTATCAAATTAAAATGTTTTCATAAGCTCTTTGTGTAATTTAAACTTTTAAAAATTTCTCAATTTAGGCCCACCTTAACTATTTTTGTGAAGTTCTCTTGGAACTTCTAGTATGTTGATGTTCCAGAAATTTTTCTTTGGGATCCTCTTTTAAAAATGTTATTAAGTCTATTTATAACTTTCTTTTTATTTTATTCTCTAAATTCTAGAGCTCCTCTCTAGAATTTAATTCTCAAACAAATCTTTAACAGAAGCTAAGTGGTTCATTTCAAATTAAACCAACTTCCAAAATGTACTGAAATCATTAAAATGTTTTTTAAAAATCCAAGTTTTAGTGTCCCTAAATCCGTTCACTCTGGTCTGGAGGCAATCTTCAATATTTATTTTTTAAAAATTTAAGAACAAACATATTTTGGGATTTTTTTCTTTCATTATGAAAGTAGTATAAGTACAGAAAATTTAGGAAACTGGGAAAACTTACTATAAACCTTAAATTTAACATTAAATATTTTCCAGCTTCGTAAAAGTTTTAATAACCATTCTCTTTACTGACATGAACTTTCCAGCTGCGGGGTATGTGGGAATTCATCACACTGAGCCCGTTCCATGAGTCCTGTAGGGTGTTTCCAGTTTTTCACCAGCCTCAGTGAGGTGGCAAGAGACTTATCTTGGTGCACATCTCTTCCTGCAGCCAGCATTTTGGATTATTTCCCTGGGACCGATGCTCAGAAGCGAAACTGCCAAGTTACAGAAGGGGACCCTTTTTCTGAGGCATGATAAACTTTGTGCGTCTGTCAGTTTGTACATACACGTGTTCCAATACACAGCATTTTTCTTTAGACAACTGAGAACGTTTCCTTTTATGCAATAATAATTAAGGGTTATTTCAACAAGACAAGAGACCAAAGTCTTTTTACATTCGGAGGTAAAGTGGTCAGTCTAGACCCTGCAGCCTGTGCTGGAAGTCCGCCGTGGCGGGGAGCGTAGCAGGGGCTGCCCTTGGGGAAGAACCCTGTCTGTGGCTCTGAGCGGTCTGAACACACTGGAACACTCCTCAGGCTGGCGACGTACTTCTAGTTATCTTTACAGTGTTACATGTGCACAAGTTTGCCAATGATTAATAAATGACATAAATAAAAAAACTTTGTATTTATTGGTAAGTAGCTTAGTTTCTAAGAAGGTCCTCCTGGGCACATCCCAAGGGTGACTGCTCAGAACTGAAATCAGTGCTCCTTTCCAATAACGCTCATCACTAACCCGGGCAGGCCTTACGAGAGACACGACTGTGGAAGGGAGAAAGGGTGTAGGTCCGCTGTAATTACCAAAGAAACCACATCCCTCCAAAAGTGCTTTACAATGGTGAGAAAATTTAAGGTCATCACTGCACATCTACATAGAGCGCTGAATACCAAGCAAATAAGGATATGCAAAAGCAAAAGGAAGTCAAAAGCCTATAAAATTATGTTATTATTCTAAAATATGACATTGCAAAACATTTATTTTCCATGTGTCTTTAGTTCATAATATGCAGGACACTTTACATGTACTGTTCTCATATCCCCATCACAAACAAAATATGTATCTATTTGGTACCTAGGAAGATTCCAGAAGCAAAGCACTCAACATTTCCATCCGGTTCACAGTGATTTTTCTGAGTCCTATTCATAAACATGACATAGGAACCCTCAAACTGGGACTCACTCCATAAGAACTAGTTAAGGAGTGAGATTTGGGCTCTGCCTCCCTGTGCAGTTGGGCCCACTCACTCAGTGTCATGGTCTCTTCCTTAGCTAGTCCCTCTTTCAGGAATGCTGTCACCTTGGATCATTGCACAGCTGGCCCCTTGTCCTTTGGATTTTTAGCTTAAAGGTTTATTTCCTTGGAGAGGTCTTTCCTAGCCACGCACCATCAATTAGCCACCTGCTCCCTCACTCTTGTGTGGTCATGTCTAATCCCATGCATAGCAATCACCACTCTGTGACATGTCATGCACCGACCATCTTTATCCTGTAGATCACAAGTTCCCTCAGCTACTGGGCTTGTCTTTGCAACACCGTGTGCTGCTCTTAAAAGCAGGCCCCAAACATTTACTGGGAAGACAGGCCCCTGATGTAGCTCAGGGACCCCGGTATGCTCGCGGACTCACACAACACAAGCATGCCAACACAGACATGGGGCAGGCAAATAGCGGTCTCCCCTGCCACCCCAAACCAGAGCATTCTGCTGAAACTTCCTGCAAGCCAAAATGGGTAACGGAGGGAAACAACTACCATTAGATTACATGGGAAAAATTTTACGCCTTCCCAGACCTGCGCCCCCAAAATCACCTGCCAAATCATAACAAGTGACACATAAAACCTAAAACAACACTAACATGTAGTAAAAGGAGAAATGCAGGGAGAAGATAAGGCTAAAGCACCATCGCTCACGGACGCAGTTCGTGGCTACAGGGCTTGACGTCGAGCGTGGCTCCCGGGGAAGGAGCCCGGCGGGGTGCGTGCCCTGAGCCTCTGTCAGGCTCACGTCGAACGAGTGCTCAGTGCCATTTTCACTTCTCGCCATTTTTCAAAACAGCAAAAATCCTCTTCAGATTTCTTTGGGTTAGTAAAGGCAGGTACTAATATTGGTCTTTCAGGAAAGAGCGGCGGTGCCGGTGAATTCTGAGAAGTGGGGGACACCGGTGGTCCTGGAGCACCACCATGTAAAGCCAATAAGAGAAATAAAGCAGGGGATCACTGTCTTGAAGGCCCGCCTGAGAGCAAGTGCCTTTCGTATCTACTGACTGTGGCAGTACAACAACGATGATCAAGAAGAGGACGACGGTGTCCAGAACGTTACGGTGTCTGATGTGCCAGGCTCAGACATGGGCTCTGTGGCCGATACAAAAGCACTATTTAGACACATACGGTTGCGTCTACTTTGTCGATGAAGACGTTATAACTCGGAAATGAAAAGTCTGCTCCAATACCACACAACTAGTTGGTTGCATGGCTGGGCTTTACTGGACTACAGACGACATGCTCTTAAAGCCCATGTCCCAGAGAGGAGGGCACGGTAGGAGGCCTCTGACTCCACCCCAGTGTACAGGTCCTTACCGCCCGCATCCTAACAGCGCAGTGTTCGAGACGCAAACCGTCTCTGCACAAGGGTGCGCTCTGGGCCCTCTGCACGGCCCCCTGGGCCTTGGCGGCAGCATGTCACAGACGGCAGAGAGCATCACGGAAGAGAAGACAGGTAGAATGTTTTCCTTCTCCAGCGCAAACCTGTTCCAAACAGTCTGCTGAATAACTTGGATCATATTCTCACGCCACTCAAGCCTGCTGAGCGTGCACAGCCATCTTGTGGGGAAAAAAAAAAAAAAAAGCTCTTTTCTTGTTTTTCAGGTCGAATAAATACAGCCTGGAGATACTATTTTATCACAGAGAAAATGCAGTGGTTGTTTTTTCCCTGCTTCTGTTAAGCAGACCAAACTCTGAAGTGCAGTGATGCTGGGATCATGTGTCCTGACACAACCCCACCCAAGGTGGAGTGTATGTAAGACCTGACTCCTGCCTCCCTCCCGCAGCCTCTGTGAAGGTTTCTCAACTTCTTCCGTAACAGGATGAGATTGGGAGAGAGGTCAAAATAGACGGGCCAGGTCCTGGTCAACTACACGCTCACATCGCAGGCGTAGTTCTGGTTGTTTTCTGTCCATACCCAGAAGAAAAGCTGTAAAAATTTCCACACTGCGCTGGACCTGTAATCCATATACTCTGGTATTCTGTGACCAACAGGATTACCAAAGTGACAACTTCTACAGAGACGTGGTTGCTTTAAGCATTAAACTGGAAAAAGTAGGAATACACCCCAAAACACTTTCCCATATGAATTTATTCACACCCATTATGCTAAAATTTATGAAGACTTTGCTAGTGTTCACATTTTTAGATAAATGATTTCCTGGGATAATGATGTCTTTATGCTCAGGATTTATTCTGTGTAAGTTCAGTCTTCTAAATCTTTCAGTAATATATTTAAAGTCAAATATCTTCATCAGTTTTCAATAAGAGAATCTTCAGATATTAAAATTCATTCTTTTAGTCCTGGCCAGCGTGGCTCAGCTGGCTGGAACGCTGTCCTGCAGACCGAGAGAGAGGTCGCGGGGTTTGATCCCTGGTCAGGGTGCATTCCTGGTTTGCGAGTTCCATCCCCAGTTGGGGTGCATCCGGGAGGCTACTGATTGATATTCTCTCTCACATTCCCTCTCTCTCAGTAGAGAAAAAGTGTCCTCCAGGAGGGTGAAAACACAAAGCGTTCCTTTATGTTAATATAAGCTTAAAATGTGAAGTTCTGGAAGTGATGGAGGAGGGTCTTGCGGAGACCAGTGTGGCACAGTGGAAATAACATTAAAAAAGAAGTTAAATGCATGTGATTTAAATCTCAGCTCTACTACTTGCCACCAGAACTTTGTAAATAAGAATTATCTACATCTGTTCTGTTATATAGACTAAGGGGAAAAAACGCCTGCCATGTTTACCTCTTGGTAATTGTACATATTTAATATGATAATAAGGCAAAACATTCTGAAAGCTGTAAGATGCTGTGTGACACTGACAACGATAATGGATTGTGTCTTGATGCTGAAGTGAAAGGCATGCCAAATGTATCACCACAGTCCCTAGACATTCACAGGGCAGGAAATAGGTTAAAGTGTGAGTAGGGTTCTTGCACGAGTGGAGCCTGTAGTATAAACAAAATTCTACAGTTTCGAGGTATACCTCGTATTCAACCCCTAAATTTTGTTAAAGGGAAAAATCATGTTTATACAAAGAACTAGTATAATATACCTAGTAAATCACAACTTTTACAATCAAAAATTTTATACTTCTTTTGGTGTCTCCCATAGGCTGTATTAATTCAACTGTGTTTGTGAGAAAAATAGGTTAAAAAATAATTCCCTGGAGACTGAGATTATTGAAAATTTATTTGTGTTAAGTAACACTAATAATCAAGTCTACTGGGCCAACCTCACCATTACTGCATACTCTCTATTAACGGTGTTTCTCCCCACCCTCAACATCGTATGTCTCATATTTTCACCCTGGTTTTTATAGCACTGTAATAAATTATCAGTGTTATCTACTAACATGGCCACTTAAGGTAGAATGTGGATTAAAAAATCAATCAGAGGGCTGATTTGATTTTGACATTAATGCCATTGTGAAACTACATTTCCAATTCACAAAATTCATTATCAATTGTGCAGCAAAAATCTAGTTCAATATGAGGCATTGATGAGGCTTAAAATTCAGTTGCAAAAAACCCAAAACAAACCAGAAACCCTCGGAAAAACTTCCAAAGAAACGTAACGCAGCACAGCAGCAACGCCCCCAACTTTAATGCCCGCCACCTCCAAACGAACTGCGGCGCACAGAGCGCTTTCCATACTTTACTTTCACTTACTATTTATTTTCATTCCCCTAAAACAAGCCTTCGAGGGCACATATTCTCACTTAACGGGGGGCAAGCTGAGGCCCAGGGAAGTAAAATATTAGGTCCAGCTCTCACAGTGAAAGGAGGACAAGAGCCAGGACTTGGGCTTTGGCTCCTGAAGTTCAGCACGCTTTCATTGTATTATCCTGCCTCTACGCAGGTACCATGAAGGTGGTGGGCTGCTGGTGATGGGTTTGTTAAGAGCCCCTTTCTCCGTATTTGTAGAATACACAGCCCCTTCTAGTTGTCCTCTAGTCTCATCAAGACACCCCCTCTCTGCAGGGAAAGGAATACGCCCCTGGTTAGAGCTCGGCTCTGCAGATATGCCTTGGCAGCGTGGTACCACTTCCAGGGAGCAGTAACAGCATCCAGACAGTGGCTTAGACTACACCTCATCATCCAAGCTTCTGGACAAAATTAAGGAAAATTTTCATAGATATTAAGTATTTCTATTATTCACATACTACTTGACTTGGACGCAAAGGATTTAGTCCTGACTTTGGATGAGCTTCAAGGTTTAGGCAAGCCCGGACCGGTGTGACTGAGTGGACTGGGCATCATCCCACAAACCAAAAGGTCGCCAGTTCGATTCCTGGTCAGGGCATGTGCCTGGGTCGCGGGCTAGGTACCCAGCTGGAGGTGTGCGAGAAGCACCCAATCTATGTTTTTCTAGTGCACTGATGTTTCTCTCCCTCTCCTTCCTCCTCTCTAAAAAGTAAAAAGATTTAGGCGAGCTAAAAAAAAAATCAAGAGTTCCAACTGATGTAGCACCCTCAGGTTTTGAGCAGCAGCTTATCTCACGGGGCTTGGAGAGGCCTCCTTCCCACGGCCAGCATGCACTCTCCTAATACACAGAGGTGCCAGGCTTAATAATCTACTCTGTGTGGTGTGTCCCCTGTAATGTATGGGCATACCAACACTAAACAACTGTTCATCACTTATCTGAAATTCAAGTTTAACTGGGTGTCCCTTTATTCTATCTGGCAACCGTACTTCCACATCAATGACACTAACAAATTAGGTTGCAAGCAGATTTTCCAACTCATCTGGTGACACTTAAAAGTAGCCAGTACGGCACTAACGATAATTTAAACTTCTAGCATTGTCCCTGAGCATATCTTCACGAGAACTCGGCACTAGCCAAACAAGTAAAAACCGAGACTCTGAAAGGTCAGTTAAGCGGCAGGTTCGAGGCCCTAGTCCCAGGTCACTGTTCACTCCCTTGTGCAATGACCTGGGCTCGGCACCAGGTAGACGCGGCATGCTCTGTGGCCACTCGCTCTTCTCCAACAAGTGCGCGGCCTTGTGGCGCAGCTGCTCGAGCAGTTGCCAGGCTCTGGCACTCATCTAGGACCATCTTTGTCCTTAAAGCTCCTACTCGGCTGGTCCCTCAGTCGGCACACTGTACAGGGCGATTTGTAAAACAGGGCACAGGTTTATCACTTAGGATCTCTTCCTTGTTCTTTGCCCTTTTTGGACCTCAGAGGCAACCGGTGTTCATTTTGGTAAGAAAAATGGAGACAGGAAAATGAAATTAATTTTTCACGGACTTGTCTGTTAATCATCTCAGCCCCATCCTGGGAGATGCTGTCACTTCCTAGTAACTCATTAGTGAAGAGGAGCACCTAAAACTCCCAAGCCCAAGAGAACAGGGCACGGCCACCTTCTCTAGTACTTCTTGTGTGTGTGTGGCAGGGCGGGGGTTAGGGGGTGCTCTCTGGAGCTCAGCAGCCCCGTACTCACAATCTTACACAGGAGAGGGGTGTCACAAGGAGGGTTCACTGCAAAGTCTGGGTGCCCTGACATGCCTGCTCGTGGATCACCCAGGCACGGCTGGGCAAGGTGGGGGCTCAGTACTGGGGGCATGGAGAGGGACCGGGGCGGGGCAGGGAGACAGAGAGATAGGGGAAGGGGAGAGGGAGAGGGAGGGGCAGGAGAGAAAGCGAGAAAGAAAGAGAGAGAGAGAATATGAATGAAAATGAAACCATCTTCTGTCTCTTCAAAGCAGTGTGGTCTTGGGCAGGTTACTAAACTTCAGTGGCGTTTGAGGGACTGGTTTGAGGAGTAGAGACAGGGCACATCAGGCGACCCAAAGAAAGTAACAAGAGTACTTGTTAAAAATAATGGCCATGCAGCTATCCCTATTCGATCACTTGTTTTAAATTTTAAAAAAAAAATTTTTTTTTAAAAGCTGTTTCTGATCTTCCACATCTGAGGACTCGGTTTTCATTTGGAAAAAGCATTTTGTAAATTTTTTTTTTGGTTGTGCATTTTTAAAAACATCACATCATTTCCTCCTTGGAGAGTGTGAATCAATAATGGCCCCTCATAAACTCCTCTGTGCACAAACCTCAACAATGAAATGGCATTCTTTGGAGTCAACACTGCTGATATTATATGTGTTAGGGCTTCAAACCCATTGGAGCACTTGGTAGTAAGGCTACCCACCACCTACGTATATAGTCAGACCTGTTATTTAAAAGAGAATGTAGGCCAACATATATGATGAGCAGAGTTCCAGTACTGACGTTCCTATAAACACAAGTCATCCAATTCCTTCAAGTCAACTGACTCATGAAGGAAAAAAATAATTTGAGTAAATCACTACTTCCACCACCTCTGTGTCAAACATTCGCAAAGAGCAAAACACAGGAATCCACAATAAAAAATATCCAAAAGAGAAAATGTGCCTCTTATTTCTGCACACCAGACAAACTTCATGTTCCTCCATAGTCCCTGTTGTCATGGCACAATGCCTTTTGTCAGCCTGGGACATTCAGTAAACGTTGATTTTATAACCTGAATAAGGGGCAGTCAATAATTTTATTAACTTTGGTAAATATGTCATACAGTATATATTTTACAAGGAGATAACACCTGGAATTTGCATTTGACTTTACAAATTTTAGAATGTATTATTCATGTCTATCAACAAAAATTAAAAAGTTAATCATTACAAGTTAACTGACCATTTCCAAATGAAATAAGACTATTTTACTTCTAGCCTTAACGTATTAGCCATGGTTCCTACCTACACTTGTGAAAGGCATAAATATTATTTCTACTGCATTCACAAAAATTTGAAAGTCAGAATAGTTATATTAGAGTAGCTTTGGTTTATGACTTTACAATGGCTGCTCTGAAGAATCTGTAGTTTGGAGAATTTTTTTTTTTTTTTAATATTAAGGGCTTAAAGACCTAAAATATTTTATATCCATGCATCATGTCTACCTACAAACTAATATAAAATTAAGTATCACAAACATCTCACGAAATAGTAAATAAACGTTTGTGTGCCAGAATGACTTGTGATAAAAAACCTGAGTATATTAAAAAATTTCTCTTATTTTTTGTCACAATAAGAATTCCCACCAGATAGCCCCAAATGGTTAAACCTAAATGATGAAGATGCCACCCTCTACAGGAGACACTTGAAGACCTATTATTAAGATCTGTCCTTTAATTCACTGAGTATTATTTTCTTAATCCTGTTTTAGTTTTTTGTTTTTTTAAACCCAAAACATAAACTGAGCCACCCAAAGAATAACAGTGAGCTGTTGCTCTCCACCGTCCTCTCTGTGCCCAGTGGCTCACACGAGTC
Source organism: Mormoops blainvillei (assembly GCA_004026545.1). Taxonomy (NCBI): domain Eukaryota; kingdom Metazoa; phylum Chordata; class Mammalia; order Chiroptera; family Mormoopidae; genus Mormoops; species Mormoops blainvillei. The sequence continues at coordinate 16,540 of PVJD01005291.1, read as the reverse complement.
CCACACCTGGCTGCCAACCGTTGTGCCACCTTACCACCAGGGGCCTGTAAGCCTAAGAGGGCTCCTCTACAGCTCGGTCAGCCCCCCAAGGCCCAGGGCCCCTGAGAAGAACAGCCACGTCTGGTCTGGGGAGCCGAGGCAGCTGCCCCGAGCCCTGTCAGCGCACAGGCCCAGCAGACGGAGGTCTGTTCTGATACCACCCGCCCCAGGGTGAGGCCCCAGCGCCTTCTGTGCCGCTGTTCACCGGGCCCCTTCTCCAATACGGGAAGCAAACAGAGAAGTCACAGAGAAGCACGCCAAAATCGGAAACACATTTTAGAACAAAAAATGAATCTCACACACACACACACAAAAATACCCTGACCCTCTTCTATATTCAAAGGCTGTGAAAATAACATGGAAGAAATTGGTTTTTCATTTTTATTGTGGTTAGGACTTTTTATGATTATGAACAAATTAGGAGGGGCATTTACATCATGATGAGAGGCCAATATGTAACAGTTTCTTTTAATATGGGGTTTTCCCATCCAACCTGCAAACTTAGAAAGGCACGGGAGCTACTCATACCAAATGGCCTTCCCAAATGAAGACTAACCCAAACACACACAGACATGCTTGTGTCTATATCCATCGTTATTTTAACTAGTTACAGTGGAAGATCAGAAATCCACAAGCTAAAATGTAAGCTTAATATGATTTACATTTATATACTATCTTACAGAGTTCTTACATGCTATATACATTATTACATATATATGGTATATATACACTATGCACAAACTAATTCTATTGTGGAAAGAAAATTAAAACTAAGCATCTATGTTCAAGATTACTGTTCATAACAAGAGATGATCTTTCTAAGTTTGTTGATTTTTAAAATATTGTTTTCTTTGTAATTTATTTAGGATTACAAGTTTGTTACATATTTTTGGACAATTTTTAATATTAAGAATTGCAAAATCTATACTTGAACAAGCATGCTGACACTTCAGAAGCAAATTAAGGTACAAAATAGAGAACAATTTACAAATATTGCATTGTTGGGGGAATAAGAACATTTAGACAATTACTGTTTATGTTTACAAAAATGTTACGTTCCAGTAATTCCTGATTAAAATAAATTAAAAGTCAGTATTCTGAAAATGTAGTCACGAAAACAGCCTTTAAATTTTTGAAATTCAGGATATAAGAAATACATAAAAATAAACTTTCCCTCTAAAACATTTCTCTAATTCTAAATTGGTAGAGATCTGCATGAATATATGGATCCGTTTTCTCATGAATATCGTAACACACAGGCCGGCACAGTAGATTCTGTGGGGCCGCGCTGCCAGGGCTCCAGTCCTATCCCTGCCATTTATGCCAGCCATGCAGTCATGGCCAAATTACTGTTCCTCTGAGCCTAAAGATAAAATGGGACTAGTAACAGTCCTCACAGGAATGTGTGAAAATTAAACAAGTTACTACATGTTTTACATGTTTGCAAGAGTGCCTGGCTCATATGCAGGCCTTTAATCAATGCTAGCTGTTGTTACCATTATTAGTTATAATTATTAATCATCTTGGCTGTGAAATATGATTAGCCATGAAAAGCCATTTATGATATGCCTTTACAGTTAGTAAGTACAATAAACCGAAAACATAAAGTCAAACAAAAGTTAAGGAAATGTGGCGCTCTCCAGTGCACTGACTGTAATTCACCAAATTCTCGCAGGACCAAGGCCACGTTCTACTCACATCTGTGCTGCCGGGCCAGTGAGCCCCATGGCTGGCAAGACTGCATGCGCTCTTTGAAAGTGCTCCACGAAGTAAGATTGCAATAAAAAGTTTTTGCATAATAACTTTTACATTACTGTTTGTAAAATTACAAATCAAATTAATTGGCAAGAACGAGGCCAAAGAGATAAATGACAAGCTTAGTTTAGGTGCTATGATTAAATATTAGATCACCATTTATCGCCCCCCACCAAATGGCCGCAGTAGAAACGATTCCCACCAGGTGAGAAAGAACAATAAATATTCCTGCTTCTAAGGCACTGAACTCCACCTCCCTTGACTGAGCATCTTTTCTGCATGCACTGCAACAAGTGAATGGCAAACAGTGTTCCACAGACTCCTCCCAGCAGCCTTGTGCCTTGGGTTATCATCCCCATTTACAGATGAGGAAACAGGTTTTGAGATGTTAAGTAAACTGGTCATTGTTACACAACTATCAGGTCGGCTAACTGGGATGAAAAACCAAATGTGCGAACTCAAGAGTTCTTACTGGATGATAATCTACTATGAGTAAAACTTGAGAATTTCTTCAGTTTGCGCACTGGCTTTGTGTAGTATAGCTATAATAGCTTCCTGCAAATTTCAGTTGCAGAAGATTAATGTGCATTATCTTGTGACTGTCAAATATATCATTATCTTCTCTCTTGCATGAGATCTTCATAACTTAAAAAGACATAATCTTCACTTCACCTTGACCTCCAGGATACAGGATGATTCTCTGTAGTAGAAACACCAATGACTGTCATTATGAAATTTTGACTCCAACAGTACTAAAAAGATATGCAGGGGTAGAGAAAGAGCATGGTGACCTGAGTTGGGGGGGTTATGCAGGGCAAATGGGATACACAGATAAGGGGTTAGAGAATCGAGAATAATGATGATAAAATATGATGAATAGTAGCCAAGAAGCTAAATCCATAAGGGAGCTGAAAGAATTGGTAGAAATTGCAATGACACAGAGGTTCCCATGTCATATGAGCAGGGAAAGGAAGAGAGAACAATAAAAGCCAACAGAGGTGTGTTGGGTCCCTGTGGCAACATGGTCCCTTTGTAGGTACTGGTCCAAGCCACTGATGCAGAAAATGCACGAGCAAAAAGAAGAAAGTTTCCCTACTTGGTGGCACATTTCTCTGACTGTAAGAACATACATGTCTGACATTAATATTGGCTGTTGTTCTCTACTAGAGGGGGTGGTTGGGGGGTTATAGCTTTGGAACTGGCCGATCGAGGATAAACCACATCCAAATGCATAGAACAAAGCAGTAAAGCATCAATCTCCCACTCTATCATATGGTCCTGCATGCTGAAATGTGTTACAAATGACTGGAGCATGCTTCAGCATTCTACTGAACCAGAGACAAATCACTTATGTTGGATGCAGTAAGTGACTGGCCAATAAGCTTGCAAAGATACACACATACACACACACACACGCACACGCACACGCACGCAGTGAAGTAGCAGTCCCTGACTACATGCTAGTGCACCATTCACTTTCTGGTAGAAACAAGATGATGTACTGGCCCCATTTCAATTGGGGAATGAACGGTCAGGGGGCAGCCATGAAAGGGCTCCATGGGTGCTTCTGCCACTCTCCCCCTCCCCTAGGTGAGCAGAGCAGGGAGCAAACAGTGCGCACCTCACAGGCGCCGTGCGTGAATGGATGAAGGTAGTTCAAAACGGGAGCCCCTCACTTAATGCAGCTGATGTTCTCCTTTGAAGTACGGCACAATTGGGCACATGCCAATTAAGTCACTGGTCTAATACTTGACATTATTTAACGCATTATCCGCTAGATTTTTATTCTATTCTCTTAAGCTTCCTTCTCACTTTTCAAGCCTCCAGTCTTTAGCTAGTGAATCTACAGCTAAATCCTTGGGCAATAATCCCTCTACCGTCAGCCCCAAACTGTGCTCTCCAAATCCAGATTTTCCATATATCAGATTTTCTTAGTGTAGGCAAGAAGGAAACAGATAAAAATATTAGTTATCATTGTCTACCTAGAATGGAAGAAAGGCAAGTATTTCCTCCTTTCATATTTTTACAGATTACTTATAATAAGTAGCCAATTTGTGTTTCAATCATGTTTAATCAACTTTATTACTGTTATGCTAAGAGTTGTTTCCTTCAAAAATGGCAACACTGGCCTTAAAAACAAAAGTTGACTACAGTCTGTGTAAAAGAAGCTAAAGGTTCTTTAATACTAATAGCAATAGCAACTGCCGGAATTTACTGAGTAATCCCTGTGTGTCAAGCGAAGTTCTAAGCCCACTGCTGTGCATCTTAACCCAGGGTGTAGGTGCTGTGGGCCGTCTGACAGGCAAGGAGGCTGAAGCACAGAGGTCAGACAACTTTCCCACGTGAGTGGCAGAGCCAAACTCAAACCCAAGAGCCTAACCACCAGTCCTGCCTATCTCTTTGGTTGATGATATTTGCCTACACGTTTAGACTTTGAATAATGCTTGAAAATAATTAGTGAGACTAACTTTGGAAACTTAAAATCTTTTTAATAAACAGAAATCAGAGCTGAAATAAAAACATATTTAATAAACATTAGTCATGAAACCTAAGAGAAAGGAAGGGTCCCCTCTAATGACCAGAAATGTGATACCAGCCAACAAAGGTGTGACCCGTCAAGGGGATGAGAGGAGGGTCAGGGCACCTACCAAACCAGCCCCGACACCGTTGGAAGGCAGAAGATTAATTCAGACGAAGATTAATTCTGAAAGGAAGGGCAAGTGAGCCTCCCTAAATCTCTTCCCCACCTGTGTGAATCTTGACAGGTCAAAGAAAAAGCCTTCCAAGTAGAGGAAATTCGGCAGAAACTGATAAAAATTGACAGAAAAATAGCAGGAGGTAAGAATACTGAAATTTACCCTGTGCAATGGGACATCTGATCCAAGGCAAACTAGGCAGGGGAAAATCAAATTTCTAAGGATAATTTGGACAGTATCAGGACACTTAGGTGTATGAGTTCTCTTGCAGTATTAAGTTTTGCAACAATGTGCAGATGTTTAAGTTCTATTATCAATATGGTTCATGTTTTTTAGGCTATAAAAAGTACACTTAATTAAACCCGATATATGTATAAAAGTTTTAATGATAAAAAGACATTCAAGATACAACAGTTGTTCATATCAATAAAAAGAAAAACCTTTAATAGAAAACTGAATACTAAAGTAAATTAACAAAAAATAAACAGCCAATGTAATATAAAAACATGAGTTAACTGAGGTAGTAAATGTTAGTTAAATGGCAAATGATCCATTACAACCAGTGTTTAAATGTGTGTCAATTAAATGTGAGTAGACAGCCTTGAAATTCGAGTTTAAAGATTTAGTTTTACTTCTTCTGATTCATATATTGCCTTTTCAAGCATAAACATTTTCACTGAATTAAAAACCTTCCTTTATTCCTTTATGCTTATTACACAAACACTGAATTAGGAGATTCTGCCAATCTAGTTTATCAAAAGAGGGGATATTATTACACTGATTTTAGAAAGGGACAATCCAAAAAGTATTATCAATTTCAAGCCATTTGAGTAGTATTTACAGAACCATGACAGCATAGTCTCACTGGTCTTTGCTTCTCTTTTCTTGACGGACTACTGTCAACAGGATGTACGTAATGGGTGGTTCTTAAGAGCCACAGCCTGAGAAAAATCTCAAAATGTTTAAAATATATGGAAGCTTTCTTTCTATAGGAACTTAAAAAAAAAAAGGAGTGTTTAATAGTCTCCTGTATTTATTTGGAAATGAACGTCTTCACTTGCAAAACATCTTCCTAAAATACGCTCTCTTTAGCCTGAGCCAAACTTTCTGATTGTTTTCCAGTTCTGTATTGAATTTCACTGACAACTTGCCTCTCCCTGGCACACCTGCACCACCTACAACATCACTCCTTGCAACGCCCTCTCGAACAGTCATAGAGAGCTGTGTTTCCTCACTTTACTTCTGTCTTCCAGTAATATCGAGTCATCACCCTATACCTCTCAAAAATCCCTAAAAAGCCAGCAGACACCAAGCAGGTCCAAGGAGGTCCAAACCCCAGTTTGGAATGTAACTGTCTGGGGGCATTTCCCATTTACCCAGCATACCCTTTCTTCTGCAGCGAAGTTCAGGTACATTAAAAGAGCAGGCCTAAGAAAGAGCATGATGATACAAAAATAAGGATCTGGAAATTACATTCTGAAGAGAGATTTAAGTAGAAATTTGAACAGGCCCAACCAGAAGAGAAGTTGAAAAGAGTCAGTTCCCACGATGACTACGCCAACGGCCCGCCTCCCACAGCAGACCCCCTTCCTGGAGCGAGGCCGCACGGCTGCCGCAGCACAGCCACGCCGCCACTGTGTTTCTGGTCTCTCAGCTCTGCCCCACTGCACGGTGAGAGCTGACCAGCCAGCCCCCAGCTGCTCTCCCTCCTCCTCCTAACCCCAGTCGGTGACTGTCTGAAGCCATGTGAGAGACACCCAAGCAGAGCTGTACCCTTCCTGAGCGCCTCGCCCAAAGAAACAGTGGGATATAATAAGATGATTATTTTAATAAAACGAAGTTCTGAGATGATCTGTTAACTGAAGCAATATTACAAATAATATATGCAGATGGAAAGGCATATGGAGGAATGAGAAACAATTTAGCAGGGAGAAGGCCAATTCTAAATATCTGAGGGGCACCGGAAACAGGCTATCGATCAGGAACGAACCAAGACGGTCTGCTTCCCCCGGGCAGCTCAGGGACTGGGGATCGCCAGGGTCGGATCAGGGGGATTAACTGAGAGTCTGTAAAAATCAAAGCATCAGACTACCACTCCCCCTCACAGAGTGAGGGAGAACCTCTGTAGACCCCGGTCCGGAAATGGTCAGGTCTCACAGTGTGGTGGCAATGGCTTGTGAAATGGGGACAAGCCATAGGAGAGTAAGCACTGAACACCGAGGCCTTTCAAGCCCTTCCCTGTCCAACTCCAGAACTTAAAATCCCTCAGCATCTCTCTAAGCAGGAGACCAGCAGTGCTCTCTTTGGGGGAAATACCTACGCCAGAGAAAAGACATTCACATATCCACCCAAGGAAGGCCCCAGTGAGAACACTGGCAGAAAACATTGGGACCCTAAAGGGACAACAACCGCTCCGCAAGCCCAGCTCGTGCTGGGAGCTTCGACGCGTTTCAGTGCTCCACCCTCGCAAATGAAGGTTTCTGAGTAAAGCCTGGGCTTAAGAGAGATTACAAAAAGCGTAGACGGCAATTCAGAAGAAACGGATAATGCAAGAAATAGAGAAAACATTTTAAAATCATGACATTCTGTTTCCAAAAGGAAAAAAAGACACTGCATCCATGAAAGGAATACAGAACGCTGTAATAAGGAACGAAATACAAAGGAAACACTTTGAAATAAAAAAAATATGAAGAGAAAATTAACAACAGGTTGAAAAGTAAAGTCAAGGCTACCTCTTAGAAAACAAAAAGGAGTAGAAAAATTAGTAAAAGAAGGAAAAGATTGATCAATTCAGTATCCAAATCTACTCAACAGGAGTTCCAGAATGAGAAAGTAGAGAAAGGGGGCGAAAGAAATTATAAGTAAATATTACAAGATAATTGGCCTGAAATAAAGAGCAGTACAGACTTAGAACTCAGCACAATGAAGAACAAAAAATGAAAAACAAACAAAGAGACCCGCACAAACACACAATTAAAACCCCGGTAGCTCCCAGGGGTTTCTTTTTATATGTGACCTACTCTGCCAGTAGGTCACATATAAAAAGAAATGGTCACTCATCAAAATGCCATCAAATTTCTTGTCAACAACATGAAACACTTGAAGGCAGGAATATCAGAAGTCTGAAGGTTTATTTTTTAAAGTCTCAGCCTAGCTGAACAAACTGTTTAAATGTGAGGATATAAGTAAAGGTATGCTGAAAAATACAAGGCCTAAAATATTTACTTCCCAGCTTATGAAGCTACTGAAGGAAGTGCACAAACGACAAATGAGTTAGGAAAGAGAAGGTCCATATATGAGGCAGAGGGAAGAGTCGGGGGGAGGGGGGGAAGGAGCGATCCAGGAGAGAGCCGGACACAGAAGCAAAGACGGTGGACATTCGGTAAGGCACTTTCCCCGGAAAAGCTGGGAGGGGACCCTAGGTATCCAAAAACTCATGTCATAAAAAAACGGAATTGGAAAAAAAGTTATCTGACAGCTACGACAGTATGAAAAACTACTGCTGAGTCGTTGAAGGGTTCAGAAAGTACTAGCGTGGTGTTCAAAAAAAAAGGAGAAAAGAATGAGACAAACTTCACTCCAGGCAAAACTAAGAGTTAATGTAATTACAGTATAGTACAAATGCTTATCTTAGTAGTGAGCAAAAGTTAAGATGTAACAGTGGAAAGAGCAATGTGGTCTAACCTGAAGTTGAGGTGTGATTACATTTGGGAGGGCGGTGAAGAGTGGGAAAAGAGGGTGTAAAGCAAGCTACCCTCCTCATCTCGCACAGAGACATTAAATAATGCCCAGCTGAAGAATGAAAAGAAAATATACATTATTTATTTATGAATGTACATGTGAATTTTTAAAAGAAATACAAATTTTAAAAGACGGTTTCATTCGATTTTTGAGGTTTATTTATTTTTTATTTATTTTCTTTGTATATTTTATTGATTATGCTATTACAGTTGTCTCATTTTTGTCTCCCCTTTATCCCCTCCGCCCTGCACCCCATCCCATCATCCCCACGCCACCATTTTCCCGCCACCACTCCCCACCTCCCACTCTCAATCGTTTCCCCATTTGGCTCAGTCCATGGGTCCTTTATGCGTGTTCCATAAATTAGCTCCACACTTCTGACTTGTGTCTATTTTTGCAAACTCAGGCTGCGTGGGTTACAGGGTGTCCTGGGAGAAAGGAACGCAGGCGCCTCTTAACCCACTGCTGTCTTCCCATGCCCGGTTCTATATGCTACACATGAAGAAAAGTGGAGACTCGCCACCTCCTGATCCTGTTAACCGGGCCACCGATAGCCTCCACCCCAGACCCGCGCCCGGGTGATGTGACTACGTGAGCCAGTCTGAGTTTCTCTAACTTGGCGCTTTCTAATGGTCAGCAGAGTTCTGGCATAATACATTAGACGAGGGAGGACAGGGAGCTTGCTAAAAGTCTCAAGAAATAAGATACTTTTTAGTGTTTTGCTAAGTCATGAATTAAACAAAAAGACTAGTTTACTCAACCACCAGGATGACAGAGACCAACAGTGGAATATAAGTATCAAAATAAAATTTGTACAGATTTACCATGAAACCGTTTCTTCCAGTGAATAAAAATGATTTGAATTCTGAGATCCTGCCTAAAACAATGAAAGGAAGCTGAAAACTGTTCCTCTCTATGTGAGGGCTCTCCATGGTTCCAAGCCCAAAATCTCAGCTCCTGGGACACTCCTGCCCCTTCTGGGACCAGCAGGCTCCCACTGCTGCGCAGGCCCCGCTCTCTCCAGTCTCCGCGGCAGAGTGGCCGTCGCAGGTCTCCCTCAGTGCCTCGGCGGCCAGCAGAGCTTCTTACAGGGCACCGTTTCACGGAGGGCGCTTGCCACTAACCCCGTCACCTCCTCGAGGGCGAGCACCGCGAATGCCAGCTCTGCACCCCAGGGACCAGCACAGTGCCTGGCACATGAAAAGGAGCTCGGTAATTCTTTTCCAGTCCACCGACCACGCTGTAACACCAGGATTATGGGCCGCAGCCATTACAAGAAAACTGGAGGGCTTTTTAATGAGAAATACTAGAACTTTTACAGATACTTACTTCAGGGTCTTTTTACTTGGGTGTTGAAAAATAAAGGCCACGCTGCAGCGGACAATTAAAAGGAAGAACCAACTGACTAAAAACAATCCACGTTTGTATTTCATGCAACTCTCTAGTGTCCCTGGACAACTGCCAAGCTCAAATTCAGGTAGAGCAAGTAGTAATTTCCAATACCCTTAGCAGCAAAGAAAATGAACGGCCCCATCCTGTCTTCCCAGCCTCCCACACCTGTCACTGGGGCGGGTCGTTTCTCCCTATGGCAGGGGGTGGGGGCTCACAGCTGAGTCAGTGTGACCACCAGCACATTCTGTCCACGCGAAACTGCGTTCCCGGGACTCTGACCTAGAACGGGTAAGTTTCCAACTAGCATTTCAGCAGTTATGTTAGATAGGTATTTGATTATAATGTGATACAATATATAATTGTCCTTGCAAAGCTGAGATTCCTGTCAAATGAGAATTTTCAAATGACTCTGTAACTAGATAAATATGGAAAAAATAGTGACAGAACTACCAACTAGAAAAATGCAGTTCTTCAATCAGACTCAGGTAACATTATCAACACCATTATGCTTTCTGGATTATCTGTTGTACAAACGGAAAGGTAAGCACTGAGGACATTGAAAATTTTCATTCATTAAGCAATTCAAAAGCATTAACATGGGTTTATGACTTTTAACTGGAAGATGTAAACGTATTATCATGTACATTTGAGTCAGCTGCCATCTGGATAGAAAATGAAGAAAATTTGGAACAAACAAAGTAACAGTTTGATTTTGCTATCATAAGGAAGCCTGAAAAAATGTGTAGCTAGAAAAAGTAATATATCACTTTTAAATATGCCCTGCTAGAAGGTAAAATTTATGATCTTGCAAAGGAAATGGTTCTTTCTATACTAATAAAATCCAATCATTAAATTCTCTTTTGAATTATATTACTGAAAATACTCCTAACAGGAAACTAAATAGGATATTAAGTAAAGACCCACCTACCAAAACAGCGCGGTGAAAATAACTTCTTACATAGTGACACTCAACAGTCTCTTCTTGTATGACACAAAAACAAAGTTTTTACACAGTGATGAGCTGGGTTCTATGCCACATACTGGGACTTTCATATTTTCGTATTTAAAAACTACACTAAAATCATGTCTAGCACCACGTTTATACAGTAAAAGTCAGAGGCATTAATAAAACTTATGGAAGAAAACATCTCAATGCCACATTTAAGGAAATGTGTACTTTTACCTATCTTTAAATTCTATTGTTCCGATGTTCATTTCTGTCACAGAGATAGCACTAACTCTCCCCCTTTAAAGGGACAAAGTATGTAACGTAACACCTTTCACGACACTGACCATCAGGTAACAAGGACAGTGGTGCCTGGGAGGCGGGACAAACCAGGGGACCCCATGGTTGCACAGCTAGCTCCCCACCCAGGTGCAGCGCAGGGAGGCAGAAGCAGGTAAACTGTAGCTCTTGCCCCAAGTAGAAGAGGGAGCTGGAGGACCAAGGAGGCCAAGAGGGAGAATGTTCTTCGGCAACGGGAGATGAAAGGAGAAAGCTACACTGAGACAGGGCTCCAGGTATTAGCTGTCTCCGTTCCAGGACTGCGGGAGCAGTGCTCAGCCCACGTGTGGAGCGAAACAATCGAGGCTGGGAAAGAATCGCCCAAGAGCGTCAGAAAGAATCGCCCTCAGGGCCGACCCAGAAGGGTCCCTGTTCCTAACCAGTCAGAGACGGAAAGGGCATAAAACACTCGGAAGGAATGTGCCTCAAAAGGGGGGCAAAGTCAGTGCTAAACACCACTCTGGTCCCACCCACCAAAGTGCCAAGATGTTCCTCCAGGGGCATACGTACCCACATACACATCACTGTCTACCACTCAACAGCCAGGTGGCGTTCACAACGTCTGGCGCTCAATCAAAGACTACCAAGAATACAAAGAAGTCTAAAAATGCAACCCAAAATAAAGAGAAGAAGAATCAATAAACGGAAACACTGGTAGATAAAAACACTCAAAGTTGTAACTACACATCAACTTTCAAAAGGGTGGGGGAAGTTCACATCTTAAGTAGAGATATGGAAACTGTGTGAAATAACCCAAACTGAACCTCCAGAGAGGAAAACGATCATGTCTGATAGGGAAATACACAGAATGTATTTAAAGGCAGGTTAGAACAATGCACAAGACTCCTAAACCTGAAGTTGATCACCTAATACGGAAAGAGAAAACACAGAGGAAAAAAGGACTGAGGAAGCCCAATACATATGTACTTAATGCTGCACAAGTGAGGGAGGGGAAAAGAAATCGGAGGGGAAAATGGCTGCAACCCTGCCAAATCGGATGAACTGTAAATTCACAACAAACTACATGCAAAAGACACGCAAAGAAACTACAGCCAAACAGCCACACATAGGACTACAGTCATAGCACAGTCACTGCCTAAAACCAGTAACAGAGAAAGTCTTAAAAGGAACCAGGAAAAATAAAGCCATATTACACAAAGAACAAAACTAAGAAAGATTTCTTGTCAGAAACAATTAAAACCAGAAGACAGTGGAGCAATATCTTAAAAGTACTAAAAGAAAAATACTGTCAAACTAAAATTCTATATTCAGTGAAAAAATATTTCAAAAATGAAGCCATCATCCACCACCCCCACCCCAAAAATATGTGATTTCAAAAAGATAAACTGGATTTTGGCAAAATTAAAGGCACTGTCCTTTTTTGGGTTTTGCTTTTTGCTTCAAAAGACACCTTTAAGATAAGTGAAAAAATAAGCCACAGGCTGTGAGAAAATACCTGCCAATCATCTATATGATAAAGAACCTGTATCTGGGGTATATAAAGAATTCTTAAAACTCAGGAAAAAGACAAAATAACCCAATTTAAAAATTAGCGAACACTCTGAACAAGCTTTTTGCTTGCCAAAGAAGGTAGAGAAATGGTCAACGTCCACATGGAAGACGCTCAGCGTCATCAGTTATTAGAGGAATGACAATGACCACCCCCAGCACATCCGCAAGAGGGGCTATAATGGAGAGACAGAAGATAAATGCCGACGGGGACACGGAGGAAAACGCTGCCCTAGGGATGTAAAACGGCCCAGCCGCCTTGGAAGCCAGCGCGGCAGTTTCTTAAACTGTCTGGCAGAAATGTACATGTTCTAGCAAAATTCCTCCAGTACATAACCACTCAAAAGAAATGCAAACACGGTGTCTACAGCATGGCTTACATGTGACTGTTCCAGGCAGAACTATTCATGAAAAGGAAAAAGTGAAACAACCTAAATGTCCATCAAATGGGGGATAAATAAAATGTCTAGTGGGTAACTAAGGCTACGACAAAAGTAGCAACAAGGCCAGAAGGGGAGAGCCTGGCCCGCGGCCGGAAGGGCTAACTCTGGGTGCAGCGGTGTGACACACGTGGAAGGGAGGCGGTGACAAGGAAAAATGTGTACCTGAAATTCTAAAGCAACAGCTAGAACAACAACAAATTACAGCTAATAAAACAACAAATTACGTCTATTGTTCCAGGTGATGCTACCCACTGAGTTAAAAACAAATGTGCCATTATCTAACAAAAAGAAAGCTAAAAGATGGGAGATTTTCATGTGTGCTCTCACTTGGCTTTTTAATTATCTAAATTTCATTGACATAATAATGTGTCTTGTGTGAAGAAAATGGCAGAGAATAGTACTGGGGTTTGTTTTTTTCTGTGTTGTGGCATTTTCAAGAAATAATTCAACCTTTATCCTCATCAATCTTAGGCAAAATTGCAACACGTTCGTCTCTACCTCCACGCAATTAGCCTTTCGTGTACATTAACCAAACAGGATTATTTTCTATAAAACTGTTTGATAGCCATAATTCACTATGTTTTAAAATGCACTGTACTGCAAAGAGAAGTGTCAGTAATGCTTCCCTTGTGAGAAATGAGACGTATGAATAAAGATGCCAGGACTCCTCTGGCTTTGTTATTCCAGGTTTATAAAGCTAAAGTTCCCTGAAGGGTTTACATGTTCCAAACTCCACAGCTGCAGTCAAACTGAACTTGTTTAGGTCGCACATCTTTATTTAGACACTAAAAAATAAGATGTACATAAATATCACTGAAATATACCCATAGTAAAAAATTCAAACTTCAAAAGTATGTTACAGTTTTTACCTCATTCCTCCCCACATTCTCTGTTTTTGTTCAAAAATCCTGGCACTGTCAATCCTTAAATGAATAAAATAATCTTCTCAAGTCTGGTGCCCTTTGAAAAAAATCACATCTAAATTCGTCCAGCAAAATGTTACTGAAAAGAAACTTGAGGTAGAGAAAGAACCTCCGTTCAGGTCATACAAAACGTAAGCAGAAGGGCAGGGATGCCTGGGAGCTGGAAAACAACAAAAAGATGCAGACCCCACACCCTTTTTCATCATAAATGCCAATAGCTATCTTAATATGTCCTGTTTTTCTATTCGTAATCAAAGTAAAGCAGGTCACTAAATTGCTCCGAAGGAATTTCTAACATAAATCCAACGTTATAACTGTTAAGATAAATTAGTAAATCATATTGAACCTAAAATGTGTGTGTGTGTTTGGAGGAGATTTCATTCAAGACAAACTTAGTGAAATGATTTCTGGAGAATTAGAAATATAACTAAATGGAATATTCTTTATTAATTTCATGTGCCTCTAGCTTCTATTTAATAGTGGGAATTCTGTGATGCCTAAAAAAAACTAAGTTCCTTTTAAATCAGCAATAAAAAAATTAGTTTCATTGCATAAAAGTAAAAATAAATATGCAGGAAGATGAGTAACTTAGAAAATTCACTAATAAAATAAAGCTACATATCCTATTAAAATGCATTTTAAAGTAATTTATGGGGAACAATAAAGCACAGATTTGAGAACCAGAAAGGATATTAAAGTTCATTTAGTTGGCTCTTTATTACATGGACTTATAAACTACAATCCTTTATATCAGCGCTGTTCAGAAGAACTTACTGAGACAAGAGAAACACTCTATATCCTGTGCTGTCCAATATGACAACCACTAACAACACACAGCTATTTAAATTTAAATTCATTAAAATGAAATCAAATGTAAAATTCAGTCCCCCAGTTGCACTCGCCGATTTCAGGGACTCAACAGCCAGTTACAGGGACCTATGGCTGGGGTGCAGCGCAGCACCGAGGCTTTGACTAACACTGACATCACGTGACGGGAGGCTGTCCCAACACGCCACGTTAACGGATGCCAACCAATCAAGAGTCTCTTTTTCTATGATTTTCCCATTTCCTTCAAATGAATCAAAATACAAAGAAATTCCTGAAAGTATAAAATGCCTTTTTAATGAACTTGTTTGTTTGTTTGTTTGTTTACCAGGATCCCTATGCTAACTCCTCGGTGGATCCTCTGTTAGAAGGTCACCTCTTTTGGAGAAGTATCTCTGAACTGTGCAGGTTCCTCTGGCTAGATCCAGTAGAACATGAGGAGGTTGCTGGAATTGAGGTGCTCACCTGAATTCCAACAGACTTCCCAGGAGAGCAGCGGTCTGAAGTAAGGAGGAGAGAGCCTCTATTTTAATAAATAATAATGGGTAAGAGAGTCAGCTCAGCTTAGAGGACTCATTTCAAGCCACGGTGTCCAAGTTTATGTTTACCTGTTACTCAGCATGTTAATCTTCCACAGGTAGCTATGGAAAAAGTCTTTTATGTTTTTGTGTTTCTTTAATTTTATTTTTCAATTATGGTTAACAGTCAATATTATTTCGTATTAGTTTAAGGTGTATGGCATAGCGGTTAGACAATTTATAAAGTTAACAAAGCGATTCCCCCCATAACTGTATGTAGTACCCACCGAGCACCATACAGTTATTACAGTGCTGACTGTATTCCCCATGCTGTACTTCCAGATCCCGTGACGATTTTGTAACTGCCAATTACACTTTTCAGTCCCCTCATCCGTTTCTCCCCGTTCTCCAATCCCCCCTTCCCTCTGATGACCATCAGTCTGTTCTCTACATCTATGAGTCTGTTTCTGCTTTATCTTGTTCTTTCGATTCCACATGTAAGTGAAATCAGATGGTATTTGTCCTTCTCTGTCTTATTTCTCTTAGCATAATGCCCTCTAGGTCCATCCATGTTGTCACAGGAAGTAAGAGTTCATTCTTTTTATGTCCAAGTAATACTCCACTGCACACAAGGTGCAGCAAAAGCAGGTTTACAGTTCTGAGTAGGCAAAAAACACAGTTTACTCTTGTATTATTACTTATTGATTTCTGTATTACTTTCCATGCAAACAACCGTAAACCCGCTTTTGCCCTACCTTGTATGTATCACAACTTGTTTACACCCAGTTGTCTACGGATGGGCACTTGCATTGCTTTCATATCTTGGCAACTGTAAGTAACACTGCAGTGAGTGTAGGGGAATATGCAGACATTCAGATGACCAACAGACGTATGAAAAGATGCTCAACCTCACTAATTGTCAGAGAAATGTGAGCTGAAACCACAATGAGATATCACCTCACACCTGTCAGTACTGTTATCATCAGTAAGTCAACAAACAAGTGCTGGTGAGGATGCCGAGAAAAGGGATCCTTTGTGCACCGCCGGTGGGAATGCAGACCGGTGCAGCCACTGTGGAAAACAGTATGGAGGTTCCCCAAAAAACCAAAAATAAGAAAAATTCTTCCTATCAAGGTTACGTGATCAAGGTTACGTGATCTCATTAAAATAAGTATTCTTAATAAAGTGGATTTGCACAATCTTACACTCAGAGAGGCAGCAGTGAGGGTACCGGGTCAAGTGGGCAGCTCACTGCCAGCCCTCATTACTGGGGCTGTGACACTGCGCGAAGAACTGGGTCCCCCCAGGCCTCTGGTCACCTCCGACCCATCTCCCATGGGCAAAATAAGTTACCATCCTGGACCATTTACTTCTCATTTTTGATGGATAGTCCGTCCATCAGATATCATAAGTG
>PVJD01005290.1:0-118416 GCA_004026545.1 Mormoops blainvillei | reverse complement strand
GATCTATACTATACATGGTAAGAAACCCAATAATTATTTTTCGGATAATGATGTTGATATGAGAAGATTGTAGTTACTCAGTTTGGCCATAATTTTATTAGTTTGAAGTATATCTACATACCGATTTTCTACTAAAATAGACTCTTTCGAATCCCTAGACAATTCTTTTCATTACCTTCCTGAAATTGATCAATTTCATCCCTGGCTTGTTTGACAGTCAACAAGGAAATTGAATTGCTTTTGAACAAGTCAATGGGTTCCCACTCCTTTTCTTACTTGAAAGAAAATACTTATTTGCAGCACAAATAAACATCACACATGTCTATTCCCACAATACAAAACTTCTGTAAAGAATTCACTCAACTAAAAAATATATAGGGGTAAGAAACTATACACAAGTCTAGAAAATGCATTAGGGTAAAAAAATAAATAAGTGTCTGTACCTGTTTATTCCTTGTATAAGGGACAACTGTGGCACAAAAAGCTTCAGTTATTTTAGGCATCTCTTCACCATAAGCCTGAGTCAGGTGAGGCAGCAGTGGGCGGAAGGTGGGGAGAGATGAAAATCTAGATTAGTATAATAGGAGTTTTTTTTCTTTAATGTTATTTTCATTTTGATTAATTTTAGGAGAAAATCAGAAAATACTCTTAGTTAATAATGGTTAAATTCTGGATACAACTAATCCCACCAAACCTGTAGCTTCTCCATATTCCTTAGAGGTCATGCACTATGTCATTTTCAGCTTTTAGGAATAATATTTTCACACACTCTTTCGTGAGTCACATCACGTAGCCTGCATGATGGCCTTTGACCACCTGGTCAGCTCCATCCTGCTTTCCCCTGAGGAAACCATTCTGCCACCTGGTTCTCTGTGACGGACTCACTCTGCTCGTGGTCAGCTTGTTCTCTGTGCCTAAGACGGTCAACTGTGTGTATGTGTTTTCCAGCGAATTTCTGTGTTTTAAACTAAAATCTAGCTGTCCATGGTGTACCTGCTATTAACCCAAGAGTTGTCACCTGGTTGATATCGCTGAGTACTGACCTTCTGTGGAAGCCATGGGTTTGGAAAGAAGTCCATTTAGGAATTCCAATATCAGGACTCTCTTATGTTTTCAAAGCGGGCACTGCTTTACCTAATTATCAGCAAAATAATGCATGGTCTTTAAACAAACAAACAAAATATTGTAGTATATGGAGCTAAAGGGAAAATATAACTTTTCAACTCTCTTTCTCTAGAAACAATTATTTAGAATTAGTGTTGACAGGTTCATTGATAATACTCCCAGACACACACAATGTGTGTGTTATTTCATGTGCATATACATATATATTAACATATACGTATATTTTATATATATATTAGTATATATAAATGGTTAATTATGTAGAAACACATACACATGTATTTCTTAAAATATCATGGTTGGTTTAACTATAAATATCTTTAATTTAAAATTTAATATTTATATGCCAACATATGCACATACACATTTCTTTTTTTTTTTAACTGCAACAGGTCATATGAATGTACCATGATTTATTTTTTTAATCTCTATAAAAAATACCCGTCCTTCTCCTCAGAAACCAGGCAAGCAAGAAGGGAGTGGAGCAAATATTAAAAATCTTGAAAGAAAAAAACCCAGGAACTTGGAATTCAGTATACTACAAAAGTATCCTTCAAAAGTGAAGGAGCTGTGCTAAGAAAGGAGGGAAAACACAATCATATAAAAATGCACATCTAAAAACTACTGAAGACAGAAAAAGAATGGAAAACAAAATTGCAACTTAAAACAAAGACAGCAAACAAGCGGTGACAAATGTGATAGATATTAATGCAACTTTTACTTCAAATGTTAGTGGTCTAAATACACCAATTAAAAGACAGTTAATTGTCATAGTAGATCAAAAAACATGAAACAAGTATGTATTATCTATTAGAAACCCACTTTAAACATGGAGATGCACATAGAATTAAAGGATGGAGAAGGAAACCCGTACTCACACACAAACATACACACAGGAGGAGAACAGAAGAGGAGTAATTATTAGTGTGTATTTAATTTCAGAAGTAGATTTCAGAGCAAGGAAAGTTATAAGGGATAAAGAAGATCATTTCATAATGATAAAGGTGTTAGTATTCCAAGATGACACCACAATTCTTAATATATATGTACCTAACAACAGAGCATCACAATACTTACGGAAAAATGATACAACTGCAAGGAGAAACAGGTGAGTCCGCTCTTACAGTTGGCAGCTTTATCATCACTCTATCAGAAACAGGCATATCAACCAGGCAGAAAATCAGTAAGAACAGTTCAGTTCAACTACACCACCAGCCATCTGGATATAATTGACATTCTTACACTACATCAGTTAACAGTGGCATATTACATGTTTTTCTTGAGATAACATGGAACATATACCAAGATGGACCACATTTTGGGCCATAAAACATACCTGAACCAATTTAAAATAATAGAAATTATGCAGTGTGTTCTCTTAGGTCACAGTGTAATTAAATTAGAAACTAATAACAGAGAGATAGCTGGAAAATTTGAAAATACTTGGAGATTAAACTACACTCACTAAATCACATACGACCCAAAGGAAAAAAGATCTCAAGAGAAACTTTAAAATATTTTGAACTAAATAAAAGTAAAAATATAACATCAAAATTTGTGGGATGCAAGGAAAAAATTTCTTAGAAGGGAATTTATACCGTTGAATGCATGTATCAGAAATGAAGAAAGATTTCAAATTAGTAATCTAAACTTCCACCTTAGGAAGCTAGGAAAAGAACAACAAATTAAACCCAAAGCAAGTAAAATAAAATAATAAAAATCAGAGCAGAAATCAAGGATATTAGAAACAGGAAATAGAGAAAATCACACAAAACCAAAAGCTGTGTTTCAAAGTAGGTTAATAAAGTCAATAAGCCTTTAGCCGGGCTAAGAAAAAAAAAGAACAAACATATGTAGTATCAAAAATAAAAGAGGGGAAATTACTGCAGAGCCCACAGACCTTGAAAAGATAATGAAGGGTCAGGAGCAACTCTGGCCTACATATTTAACAACTTAGATGAAATAGGCCGGTTCCTTGACAGACGATCTGCCAATTCTCACACAAGAAGAAACAGGCAACCTGAATAGGTCTACGTCTATTAAGAAATTGAATTAATGTTTTCATTGAATAATATCATTTCAAAAGAAAAAGCACCCAGCGCAGGTGTGTTTGCCAAATATTTAAGAAAGAGATTACACCAATTCTCTACAGTCTCTTTCAAAAGATAGAAACAGAGGGAAGGAATTCTTTGTACCTCGTTCTACACCTAATACTAAAACCAAACCAAGACCAATATCCCTCAGGAACCTAAATGCAGAAACCCTCAGAAAATATTAGGAAATCTAATCCAACAGTGTAGTAAAATTTTAAGCATCGCAGCCAAGTGATATTTATCTTTGTTATGCAAGGTTTGTTCTACCTTAAAAAATCAACATAATTAAGCAAAAGGAAATAGAAGGTACACAGATTGGAAAGGAAGAAATCAAACTCTTTGTCTGAAGTTAATGTTATTGTCTATAGAAAATCTGAAAGAATCAAGGACTAAAACCTCCTATAGCTAATAAATAATTATAACAAGGCAACAAAATATACAAAAGTTGATTTCTTATATACCAGATATAAACAAGTGGAATTTGAAATTAAAAACACAATACTATTTTTATTAACTCCACAAAAATTAAAGTGCTTGGGTATAAATCTAACAAAATATGTACAAATCTATATAAAGGAAAAAAAAACCCAAACTCTAATGAATTAAATTTTTAAAAATGAAATAAATGGAGAGATAGTACACGTTCCTAGAAAGGAAGACTGAAGATTGTCAAGATGTTGATTCTTCCCAAATTGCTCGATAAATTCAGTAGAATTGCAATAAAAAATTCAACAAATTATTTTATTGATATTGGAAAACAGATTCTAAGGCTTCTGTGGAGAGACAAAAGACCCAGAAGAGTGAAGGGCATTTTGAAGAACAAAGTTGGAGGACTGGCACTATCCGACTAAAAGGCTCACTATAATGCTGTACTCATCAAGACAATGTGGAATTAGATAAAGAGATCAAGGGAACAGAGTGAAGAGTCCAGAAATAGACCCGCCTAAATATAGTCAACTGATCTTTGACAAAGGATCAAAAGCAATGGCATGGAGCAAAGATAGCCTCTTCACAAATGGTTGGAACAACTGGACATTCACAAGCAAAAAATATGTATATCTAGATGCAGACTTTACATCCTTTGCACAAAGTAACTCAGGATCAATTAAACTCCCAGATGATAACATAAAAGATGACCTAGATGACCTTGGGCGTGGCAGTGACTTTTTAGATACAATGCAAAAAACAGGACCCATGAAAAGAATAATTGTTAAGCTGGATTTCATTAAAATTAAAATTTTGTTCTGTGAAAGAAAGATGATGTCAGAAATTAAGATAAGATGCAGACTGGGAGAAAATATTTTCAAGAGACATCTGATAAAGGACCGTTATCTAAAATATACAAAGAACTCTTAAAACTCAACGGTAAGAAAATGCACAACCCAATTTTTTAAAGTGGTCAAAAGACCTAAATGGACACTTCACTAAAGAAAGTATACAACTTAAAAATAAGCATACCAGAGGATGTTCTACATTATATGTTATTAGGGGCATTCAAGTCTTAATGACTCTACCATACTACTTCATACCTACTAGAATGACCAAAATTCAGAACACTGTCATGCTGTGTATCAGACAGGACTTTGGGGACACAAACATGAAGAAGTTATAGGCCTCGCCCTTGAGGAGGTCCCAGTCTGAAAGACTACAACAGATCTATAATGTGCATCCATAGTGGATTTGCTTCAAGAGGAAAATTATTTTCTATTACAAGAATCACTTGCACTAGCAGTAAAGTCCTATCTTTATTTAAATCCTCAGCAGGATACCCATCTCAAAAAGGACAAGTCAGGGGAGCACTTTACTTTGGAATGTATGCCTGGATTTTGAATTTTAGCTTCCACTGAGCCCGGTTCCGTGGATGGTAGTGGATTGATTCACGCATCAAAAAGAGTACGAGGCTATACATACTTAACCTTTGTAACCAGCTACTGCCAGAAAAGTAATAAGCAAGTCTTAGGAGGGGAAAAGAACTGCCTGAAATTCCACAGTTCTTTTAATCTTGTGAAGGGTGGGATATAAATCGATAAATAACAATAACATCTAGAGGTGCAATTACACTTTCTACCCACTGAAAAACACTGGGAAGATGTAGTGAGTTTCAAAAGCTTTCCTCCTTTGAAAATAATAACGGCCTCCCTACTTCTGGAACTAAGGCCTGAGTTTAGGTCTGGGTTAGTGTCCTTTCACTGGGCCGGAAATATTCTAACAAAAAGCAAACGGAAAAATGTCTATGGTAAAGGGTTTTCCCTCCAAACTTTCCCAATTAGAAACATGTTTGTCTTTAAAGCCGTCTTAAATATCTCCAAAATGTAGATTTTTATGCAAAGAATCTTAGAGCTATTTGGAATCTTAGAGGTCAAGTGATTAATTTCAAGTGGGGGAAAAAAAGTGACTTACCTACAGCAACATAGCTACTTTTTGGTATTATATTATAATTCTGACCTCAGTACAAAACACTTTGCTAAAAATTTAACTGAATTTGGTCCAGAATCAATTTCCCCTTCTCCTTTTTTTTTTTTTCTTTTGTAAACAGTTCCCTAAGGTATTACATTTCCTTATTTTAGAATTGTTGAGTCTTTTTCCTTGATTGGTTTAATTAAAGAGGTAATGAGATTTATTTTGATGGAACATGTACCATCATACTGTTACAATTTAAGTTAAAATAATTTGCCTAAATATTCAAATGGAAAGTGTTCAATGGACATGTGCTCAGAATTCATCAATATATGTATTTTCTTCTTTTTAAAAGAAATGCTTCTTTCACTCCGGACGTGGATTGTTGAACAGGGAGGTTTGATGTAAGGTTTTAGAGGTGTATAAATCCCGAGACCCAGTGGTAACAGGAACAGAGAAGGAAGGCGGGAGTCATCAGCAGATTAAGTGGGATGGGTCGCAATGATGAATAAATATAGACAGAATTATATCGGTGACTTATGAAAACTTCTTTTTAATTACTGAAAATTAGATCACAGCAGGTACAATGGGGAATATGCTACAGTGGCTGCTAAGGCTAGTTTTTATGGAGATATGACATCCAGGTGCTACTCATCCTCTTTGACTCAAATCTCCTTTATCTTATTAATTTCTTTTTTAATCATAATGAATAACCAGACCTAGCATTGCCAGTTTCATTTACCAAGGAGAGAAAATCCTAAATGGTTGTTTACTGAGTAAATGATACTTTTAAAAAGATAAAAAGCCCTGGCTGGTGTGGTTCAGTGGTTTGAATGCCAGCCTGCGAACCAAAGGGTCGTTGGTTCGATTCCCAGTCAGGGCACAAGCCTGGATTGTGGGCCAGATCCCCAGCAGGGGGCATGCGAGAGGCAACCACAAATTGCTATTCTCTCCGTCTCTCCCTCCCTTCCCCTCTCTCTAAAAATAAATAAATAAAATCTAAAACAAAATTTTTAAAATAAAAAGGTATTAAAAAAACAATGGCAGCAAATTCACTCCAGCAGAGAGGTAAATTGAGAACAGAGTATACTGTGCTTACCTCATCTTCCATGCCCATGGGTCTGAGGTTTTGATTGGAACCTACTATGTGACTAAGACTCAATCAATCCCAGTCTCTCTCTCTCTCTACCTACCTCTCTCTCTTTCTCTCCTTTAATTGGAAAATAAAACTGAAATACAGAAAACCAGAAAAAATAAGCGGTTAGCTTGGAGAATTATTATAAACAAAACACTCAGATTAAACAACACTCAGCTCAAACAATAGGAATAGAAGTTTACAAAATAATGGAGAAGGTTTTTCCCTCCCTCCAAATGTAACCATTCTGTTGAGACCCATGGCAGTCTTGCCTGTAATAGCATAACAAACAAACAAACAGGAAAGCAAGGGAAACAATAAAGTAAGGTGTAGACAGTTGGTGGAATACTATGCAGCAGTTATAAAGGTTGGGAGAATTGGGTGAATTCCTTATTCATGAATGTGCAGACACATATTGGGGATATAAGGGTGAACAGAATAAACACTACTTACATCCTTTTAGAAGTGACATTTAAATGGGACAGAGAGATGAGAAAGAGACAAGCAAATCGGTATCTAGAACAGTTGTAGTTAATGGGAAAGTTTGAAAACGAGATGGCGAGCGTAGAAAGGTGCTGACCAAGGAGGAGCTTTTGGAGGCATGAGCATCAGAGCAGAGAGGGAAGGCAGGCTGGTGAAGAGGCTTCCAGACAGGCTGAAGAGCAAAGTCCCGCCAATCTTTGAATAAGAGCAAGGCTAGAGTGGGAGAATATTAGGAGATGAATTTGGGGGACGGAACGTACAGATGCTGGAGGAGCTCAGAAACCATGGTGCGGGGTTTAGATTTTATTTTAATTGCACTGGGAAACCACTGGGAGATTTTGAGCAAGGAAGTAACCATCATACTTATGTTTTGAAAGATCATGTCAGCGGCGAGGAGAGGAGTAATATTTAGGGGGCCTCTTGTGGTGAGTTTGGAGAAAGGTGATGTTGGAAGGAAGCTCTGCACAGAATATTATGAAAAGCTCTCCAAGGCATATTGTTGAATTTTTTAAAAAAGCAAAACATTTTTAATGTGTGATCCTACTTATGTAAAAATAGTGAAATTGGTACTTTCAAACCACATAATATAAGCTGTATATATGTGACTATGTGTAAAAACTTATTTAAAAAGCTCTCATGAGAGACATGGATGGCAACACTCTGAAAAGACAAGAGAAATAACTCTGGAAACAAAGTGGGTTTGGCTGTGAGAGGGATGGACCACTTTTTGTATGATTTATTTTTAGTTTTAGTTTTTCAACAATAAGATATTCATTTGTTGATTGCATATCTCAAATGTAAATTATAAGAATTAAATAGCTAAATCAAGCACTTGGGATGTTGTTAAAATAAAGATGATTATAAAGATTTTTTAACTGCTACTTTCAAAAAGATAGATATTTTAGAGACTCTGTTTCTGGTGGCATAGATTAAATCTAATAATTTTACATTTACAAATGTACTGTCACATTATTTAACCCAAAATGGAATTTGGAAAAGGTTCAATATACATTTACATAGAAGATGTGCAGGATGTTGAGAAGGTATGAGAACATGCACATATTTATGACGAGTTATGAAAAATGTTGTCCCAGAACTGCTGATGGAGAATTAACAGAGAGGGAAACTAGTTTTAAGAGCACAGGATTGGGAAAGAGGAGAACCCTGACATGGAACACCTGCTCCTCTGTTTTGTACGGGCACGATACCAGGCGGGTCACTTAACCTCTCTCAACCTCTGTCTCGCCAGCTGCTAAATCGTGGCTAACCATTTCTACCTGATAAGGTTCTTATAAAAATAATGGAGAGGGGAGGGGGAGAGAGAGAGAATTGTTATTTAAAACCACAGTTGACTCCAGCAGCTTGTACCCCCTCAGGGAGTGGTTTATCATTTCTCTCTGGAGCAGGTAACCTTTTGTTTAGCAAAACAAAATGATGGGATTTTTGGCTCTGACGAGAGTGGCTTCAAGGCATGATAAGAAAGTGTGTAAAATAAAAAGGATTAAATTGCCCTACATAATAACTGAGAATTTCCAAGTTTCTAGAACTGGAGAGAAGGACCCTAGGATGAGGAAGGTGGGGCCCCTGCGAGCTCTCAGCCGGGGGAAGTAGCTCAAAGTCTCCTTAAGAAAGTGACTGTATAATAATAACCAGTTTCAATCTTTTTGCTGGTTGTACCAGGTGACACCCTCACACCCATCATCCACACATCTCAGTAAAGAACTGCTGCAGAAAAAGACTTTGATCTGGGGGGCTCTGGTGAATGAATGTAGAATAGAAGGTGTCTATCTGGGGGGATTAAACATGGTTCTAAAAGAAACTCCAGAATAATTATGGGTTTCCTATCACAGGTGCAAATAGACTCTGTTGCCAATGACAGCGTATCTCTATGTGACGTCGGGTTGCATAGGATTAACTAACGTAACGCAGGTAACAAGTGGTTCCGAACGGTGCACAGCGATGTCCCTTCTGACTCAGGCACAGAACAGTTCTGGGGACTGCAGCCTCCCCGGGCGGGCTCATAAGCCAAGTGTAGCAGCCTTGCCAACATGGGGCAACGAGCATCCTAAACTCTCTGAGCTTCAATTTCCTGATCTATAAAGTTTGGATGCTAGTTTTAGCATACAGATTTCAGCTTTGGCAAGCATTAAATACACAAACGTGCATAAAGTGCTTAGAACAAAGCCTTGAAGGTTGAAGTAAACAATAAATATTATTATTATTAAATATTTATCTCCTATACCTACTCTATTGCAAAGCAGCCTCATAACATTTAATTTCAACGGTGGCAGCACGACATTTTGGAAAGAGCAGCAACTCCAGCAGCTCTGTCCCTGCCGTGCCTTTTGCTCCCCGTGGGACCCTGCGCCCCGCGTTCCCTAAGGTTAAATTGCTTCATCTATAAATCATGGACTTTGAACCAGATGATCCCAAAGGTGCATTTTCACTCTTACCCGCAAACTTGGATTCTCTAATTCTATATAAATGCATCCATTACTAATGTTCACAAGCATTTCATTGAACTATCTCACACACAAAGACAGTTAAGCTTGTTTTCCATCCCCTTGGCAGAATTCTCCAAAGGCTCGTAAAAGTAAAAAGTGGCTTTTTATCCAAGCCATATATTTTTATGGAAATGCCTTTGTCTCTGTGAATCTTGGATTACCCATTTATAAAACTGAAGGGTTGTTTCAAACAAATGGGATATTCTCATCAACTTGGGCTTTGACTCAACATCACAGGAGTCAGAGTATGGATACAGGAGGGAGGCAAGAGGAAACCAGGGGAGGGAGCACTGCCTGGCTTTGGGGGACTGCCGCGGGGAGAAGCTGTGGTCATTGCAGAGCAATGAGGAAGCCAGAGGCTTCTGAGAATCCAAGTGAGTTAAAGGTACTGGTGGAAAGAAGGTAGTCAAAGAAAGGGAGAGGCCAGAACTTGACTGAGGCAGGAGGCAGCTCCTGAGTTTTGTCCAAGGTTGTCCAAGACAGGAAAGTGACTTGCGGGTGAGGAAGAAAGCATTCTCTTCGCACTCGGTGTACCAGGCAAGAGATGAGAATATCTCAGACTAGAGTATGGGCAGTAGAAATGGAGAGAAACTGATATATTTGAGGTATCTTTGTGATGAAATTGCTAGGATCTACTGAGACTGGGGGTTTGGGAGGAGAAAGAATCAAGGATGATGCTAAGCTTGCGACGTAAGCAACTGAGTATTGGTTGGTGCCCTTTAATTAGGTGGGACATAATAGAAAGGAATAAGTATGGGGAATAAAATAGGAAAATTAAGGTCTCCATTTTGGATTAGTTAATTCAAGATGCAGGCACGAGCTCCAAAAGGAGAAATCAAATAGCAGTTTGATGAGTTACTCTGGCACACAGAGAACAGGTGTGAGGCAGGAACATCCCTCTTGTGGTCCACGCATGAGTGGCTTTTGACTTTATTATTTATTTATATATTTTTTTGTATTTTTCTATTGCCATTTACCCCCTATTCTCCCCCCACCCCCACAATCGCCACACTGTTCTCCATGTTTAAGGGTCCTTCTGCCTTCTTGCTTGATAAAGCACGGGGAAGGAACGAAGCTAGGAGAACCTAGTATCAAACCCATGGAACCGGAATAAGAAGTGGGAAAGAAGAAAGAGCCTATTAAGGTAGAAGAGGAAAAGTGGCTAAAGAGGTAGGCGACCACTTTAAGAAAGCTGAAGTATTCAGCTCTGAATTGTGGCTGAGAGTTGAGCATGGAAAAGAACCTTTGAGGTTCGTTATTGTTGATTTTATAAGAGCAGTTTTGGTGGTGTCTTGTGAGCAAAAACCCAACTGAAGTTTTTCAAAAGTAAATTGGAGGTCTGGCTGCAAGGAAGCAACACTTTCAGTAAATTATTTTGCAAAAAAAAAATATCACTTTTTAAAGGAAGCAGAAATATGGAGGGCAGCTTGATCAACTTAAATTTATTAAAAATTACTTGAATGCTTTTGGGTGTTTTTTGCTCATGGCTTAGTAGCTCACCCTAATAACTAACACCATCTCTGATGAAAGCTAGTTAATAATGGTTGACTCTGGACTCACAATTCCTCGCCTTTCCATAATGTCAAGTTAGTAAAAAATGATGGAGACTTGTAGTTCGTTATGGGTTTATAGAAGCTCCCTCTGGAGCTCTGAATCATCTTTCATTTAAAGTGAGAGACTAAGGATGATACCAGGACAGTCCAGGTGGATATATCTCATTTCGGTGTGGTACTGGTTAGGAATGGGGTAGGCACTGGACTAATAGCGAAGGGACATTGTTCCTTCCCCCCATGGCAGTGTTGCTGAGAAGAGTACTTTGTGCTAACCCTGAGGGAAGATTGACTGTAAAAGTAGCTAAATATGTGGTAATTAGCTCAAAATGTTAACCTGTCCTTTCAAGGACTGACCCATGCATTCAACTTTTTTCTAAACGTCTTTTGTTCCTGAATGTTTTGACTTAGATATAGCACACAGACCCCAGGGAGAATTTATCTTTTTACTGGAGTCAGACACAAGTGCTCTTGTCCCAGCAAGAGACCTGCGTGGCTGGTGTCTAGTGGGATGGAATCCGAGAAATGGAGATGAGCACAGGGCCCTCGGAGAGTAAAGACTTTCCCGGTCCAGTGGAATCCTCCACAGGAACCTATACGGATTTTTCTAGCACAATTCAGAACCTAGATGGCTTCAAGAAAAAGATTACACTCCAGCTAATTGACTTCAGATAGCATCTAGTATTTATCATATTATTTCAGAGTTCAGACTATACTAGTTATATCTCTTACCTGCATTGTCTTGTTTTATTATAACAGTCCTATGGCATAGAATGTAAAGCATGAGGAGAAGCATCTGAAGCTGTTGAAGAGCAGGAAGAGCGGCGAGCTGAGCACGCTCTGGTGGACAGCAGGCTCTAGTGGACAGCAGGGGGTGTGGGGAGGGGGAATTGGGCAGCGCGAGAGGCCTGGGAGCTGGCAATGACCCAAAGCCACAAGATACACTGCAGAGTTATCCTCTTTAGCTCGGCCACTAGCAGTTTCTCTTTCTAAATAACACCTCAGCTTTGTTGTGAAGAAATAGTTCTTATGCTTTAGAATCAGGCTGGAAGGTAGTAGTGCTAAGGGCCTTGTCCTAGCAAAGAGTGAGCATATGAACTTGGGGCGGTGTAGGGGGTGGCGTCCTTCTCTGGGATTTCAAACTTAGAGGCACAAAAGCTCGGAAATGCCTGGTTGTCTGTTTTGTCCCCAAGTGTGTCCCGCACAATAAGGACCATAAACCTGCGTCTTGCATCTGCCACTGCCTTGTTTCCTGTCTTGCTTTGCTAACATGTCTTCAAGTCATTGAGCTTGATACTTTCCTGGGGGATTTCATTGTGCTTCTGTGCACTACGGTTGCATTTCCGTTGCTGGCAGTCAAGGATTTCTGACTGGTTCAGTTGGCAAAATCCTTCAAAAGTTAAATGAGAACAGTTAGAAGAAAAATGTAAACTTGTGCACCTAAAACTGCAAGGACATTAAAAATGAACAAAGAGGAGTGACAGGAAGAGGCATTTATTTTTCCAAACCTCAAGGGCAAGAATTACTTCTTTTTTTTTTTATTCGTTTTATCTGATCATACTTAATCTGCTCAGAGGCCCCTTTCTGCCTGAATCACAGAGTATTTAATCTTCGTTATCACAGAGTCTTCCCCCTCCTGCCGTGAGACATGTAGGAAACTGGAACATATATGTTGT
This sequence comes from Mormoops blainvillei, assembly GCA_004026545.1. Lineage (NCBI taxonomy): Eukaryota > Metazoa > Chordata > Mammalia > Chiroptera > Mormoopidae > Mormoops > Mormoops blainvillei. Next base: position 105,453 of record PVJD01005290.1, on the reverse strand, counting down.
CCCTACCATCTGTCCCTTGGGCACCTCATTGGTTCACAGCATTGACCACAGATGCCACATCACAGCTCTCCTGTCATCGACCATCTAGAATCACGCCTATCTGCAATTCTGTCCTCAGTGTTCAGTTCTTGGGAGAAGCTCAAATTTCACTTCAACTTCCCCTACTCAAAAATTTTGTTCCATTCCCTCCCTCTGCCCTGGACAGTCATATCCAGTCTAGTCCCCTTCAGTTGGCCTTTAGATCCACAACAGTGACTTTTTTCTTGTAGGCGGCAGTAGAAAAAGGAAGTACTGATACCAGTTAGTCTTTCTGTTTCTTTTTTTAAAAGATTTTATTTATTTATTTTTAGAGAGAGAGGAAGGAAAGGAGAAAGAGAGGGAGAGAAACATCAGTGTGTGTTTGCCTCTCACACACCCCAGCTGGAGACCAGGCCTGCAACCCAGGCATTTGCCCTGACTGGGAATCGAACCGGCAACCCTTTGGTTCACAGGTCGGCACTCAATCCACTGTGCCACACCAGCCAGGGCAGTCTTATTGTTTCTTAATAACATGCTCTATTGAAGAACAAATATAGCACATACCTCAATGTGTCATAATTATTCTGCTTATTTCCAACTATAAAGTCCTTGAGGACATGAAAAATTTGATCTATCTTTACACGTCTAGTCCCCAGTTCCTGGACCTATTGAATACTCAATAAATGCTTGTTAAATAGAACAGCACAGAATCTCACTATGTAGACTCATCTTAATGTCTTTGCTTTCATTCCTGAGAATAGCTTTTGCGTGAAGTCATAAAAATGCATTGATGAGTAGATAGCATCCCAAAACCAAGATTTTCAAGTGCTTTTCAATAATTAAATTCTGAGGAACAATTTGAAGCTTGCATAGTTTTCTCTCAAACACTCCCTAGAGACAGCTGGTGCTCGCTGGGGTTCATAGGCTTCATTACGAGTTCATTTTCCTCTCTTCAGCGTTGGATGTATTGTCTGGAATCAGGTGGAGGGAAGGGAGAGCACAAATTAAACAGGTAGAGCCTGGAAGGCAGCAGAGCCCTGACCCAGACGGTTAACTGGTAGGCTTTGCACCCACTTTTGGCAACACCAGGCTTTAATGTTCTACGTGAAGCCAAGCAAGTAGTTGCAATGGGCATAAGAAGGCACTTAGTGACTGAAGTTCGAAGGGCAGACCAATCAGTGGGGGACCTTCAACAAGTCTATTATCTATTTCGCACCTCATTTCTCTTTTCGGATAATGGGATTTATAAACTGCTGTCCCAATGAGAAAAAGTGAACAGCATAGGCTTTCTACCTACCTAATAGCACATGCTAGGAGTTTAATTCAAAGGGGGCTGTTGGCTGGCCTGAGTCAGAGTTTGATAAAGGAAAGCCTGAAGACCTTTCTATTTCTGTCCACTGGGGTCGAACCGCGAGGCCTCGCCGTTGTGTTAGGGCTGCTGAGAACTGGCTCTTCGCCTCTGTCTGTCACCCATTATCGGAACACCTTTCACTCCTGAGCTTTTCCAGGTGCATACCCTTCTCCTCCTCCAAGAAACCTTGCTTTTCTTCTGTTGTATTCCCCTAGTTCTTCCTTGGGTCGTAGTTGGCTTTATGTATCACCAGAGGCGGATTAAGGTCGGTTGAGGCCCCGGGCACAGAAGGAAATATTGGGCCCCTTAAAAAAAAGAGACACAGGGAAAATAAAAATACATGTTTAAAAATACATATTTTTAAAACTAAATGAAACAAGTACACATCTACAAACTAATTTACATCCCTGCGTATTGGCATTTATCATAAATCTGCCCTGCAGGAGAACCTTTGTAAGTGCAAAGTAGCAAATACGACTCTATTGTTCTGATGAGCGGTAGCGCAGCCTCGTGGGGTGTGCAGCGTAGTGTGTGTACAGTATGCAGCATAGCAATGAAATGATGAATATAAGCAAATATAAACATACTATTAGGTTTTACCGCCGATCGTAAACTTGTACATAATTAAAATTACACATATGAAACTAAACTTGGTGTCATTAGAGAAAAGTGTAAAGTTGGGGTTTTACGGGGCCCTTCAGAAGTCGGGGCTCAGGGCGCCCACGTGGCGCGCCCGCGGTTAAATCCGCTTCTGTGTATCACTCTTGATTATAGCAGTGATTGTAGCTGACTATAGAAAAAAACAGCGTGTATCTCAGATGATAGCTTCTAAACCCAAAGGAGTGATCCCTGGTGAAAATTTTAGGCTGAGTATCACGGGCAATGGAGAAGGGATGTGGCGGACACTGGCCATTTGGGAGGTGGTGGTGAGAAGGGTTACTGGTCTAGCTCTAGAGAACAGTTCAGTGTCCTCTCCAGTGCGGAGGAAATGCTTAAAAACACTTCGATTTGAAGAAAAGGCACTACATGCTTAGAAAAAAATGGAGGATCAATTGCCTCTCATTTCACTTTTCAAAGGACATTCTGTTAATTATCTAATTTGATCCTTACTAACAAAGCATTTTGTAAATTGACAGGACTAACTGTTAATCACAATTGTGTGAGGTGAGGAAGTTGTAGATCATACAGGAGACAAAAAGAGGAACTGTTTTCAGTTCTGCCACCGTCGTGTTCCGCCCTGGCATTGTGGGCGTTAAGACCTGCATAAGGCGTGTGAACCGCAGGCAAGAAGATTAGCACGGTCACTGTACCTGCTCCCACCATAGGAAGCAAGGCCTGCGCTGCACCAAAAACTGGACATTTTGAGATTTAGAGTGTATCTCTTATAAGCGCTTTGTTGTAAGTGGTTAGCGTTATGTTAAAACACAGGATTCTCATCTTTGTTCAGCTCTTTGACCCAGATTAACTCAGGCAGTATGTTAAGAATAAATAGAAACTGATAAATAATCCTGGTTGGTTTTATCATCTCTGCTTTAGAATAATCAGTTAGTAGAGCAATTTCTCATTCAGCAAACATTTATTGAGCTGCTTATACTTCCCGACACAACTTTAGGTGCTGGCGATTCAACGATAAATGAAATAGGCAAAATTTTACCTTCTTGATGCTTATGCTGTAGGGGGAACCGGCAGGTCATTGAAAACAGCAGGCATTAGCTCCAGGGGGTTTCATGAAAAGAACAAGCACATAGGAAAGGAATCTTAAGTCTCTGAGTGATATCACCATAAAGACAGCAATAGTTGGACCCAGTCTTGCCCAAGGAAGTTATTTATGAAGGACCCTGAATAGTGCTTAGCACATACCACGTTTTTCATAAACATGTATTTCTATATTTACTTATCAGAAATGGCGGAATCTTACAGGATTGTGTTAGCTAAGGACCTGGCATATTATACTCAGGGCGTGGTGGCGGGAATGCCCTCATTTATCAATTTGGCATGAGAGCTGCTTCCTTATGCTATCATTGATACTGGGAAAGGGGCGTCGACTAGGAGAAGGTGTTGGACCTGGCTTCTAGTGTCGCTGCAGAATCTGAGCAAGTCCTTAGATTTTTAAGTGCATTATTATTATAATTTAAAAAATAATACCTATCCTACTTCTGTGTAGACACGGTGAGGTTGAAGTCATGGATGTAAAAATTCCTTAGCTAAAACATTGTTACACACTGGACTAATATTAAACAGTCTGGTACCCAACTGACATAAAGACTTGGTGGTTTATAGGTGGGTCAGTCTTTTCAATGAAGGAGATCTGTGCAGTCTACCCAAGGAGCCATGACGATAGGCCCATGGCCGTGTCCCCTCCTGTGACAACTCCACCCTCATAATGGTGCCTGGGATTGAAATCCAGACAAAGTTGTAATGGCTGTGCTGTTGAGCACGTAGAAGCAGCTTTTATATTTGAGTTTCAGATGAATGACTTTTTGAAAAGTACAGAATTTGCGCTAAAGCACAAGATGATTTGGGATCAGAGTGATCTTGCTTTTCATCCCCTACAGTCATTGCAGGGTTTCAAATGTTTAGAGCCGTAGGAGCACAGACGCATACAGCAGAGACCCCTGGGTTTCTGTTTACTTGAAGAGCGCATCTGAGAGTTATGTTTGCACTCTGTTAATGGTAGATTTTTAAAAATAGAACAAGAACACTAATACATTTGCTCTGCTTCCTTCGCTCTGTAAAGCCCATAAATATTTGAATCCCCTCAACTTCACTATCACCTTGGCCTTAGAATTTTGCTGTGTTGAGAGGATGGGGGATGTACTATTAAATATGTGGAGAATCCAAGGCAGCTGATGGACTTGCAGCGATTCTGAATGACGTCACTGCATATGACTTTTTTTTTTTTACCAGTACACTGTGAAAAGCTGTAACATGATATGTATAAAGAATCAAGGGTCATTCATCAATATTTCCCTGAAACCTGTTTATAATATTAAGTATGTGATGTGTTAGGTGAAGTTTCTGCCTACTGGGAAATGCCACTCAGGGGCTGTTTTGTAAGATTTTTATTTGCTCACACAAATGTGGTAATGACATAGCTCGGTCCACACTGAAGTAAATGTTTCACTGAGTATCCAGGAACTTCTGTTGTATTATTTATTAGGAGCCATATGGTCCTATAAAGTATCACTGAACATGCCAGAAATAAGTCCTGAGCCCTGAAGTCTTGTGACACAGCTGCTAATGTGACAGGGTAGTGAGGTATAGAAAATTAAAACAGACAAGAAGACTGAACCTTCTTTTCATTCGGTGGGTCAAAAGGAGTACATTTACTATCTGATTTTCCTACTGGTAATGTGAGAAAGGCTTATTCTACATAAAAGATTTGCTGTCTTTTTATTTTTTTTATTAGCTCAGTAAAATCAAGTCACAGATGGGCAGTAAACTAAAAACTATTTCGACTTTTTTTTTCCTCTTTAACCAACCACATTTGTAAGATCAATTGTCTTACAGGTTCCAGAATAACTAACCAGCAGTATTTTTTTTCACATGGCTCCCTAGGGGAAACCCAAAACAAAACATAAAGAACTGTTCTTAGCAGTCATCTTTAAAACAAAGACCACACACTAACATAGTATGAAAAGTTTCAGGGGTGTCTAACCCGTGGCCTGCGGGCTGCACGCAGTCAGGATGGCTACGAACGTGGCCCAACACAAAATCGTAAATTTGCTTAAAGCATTATGAATTTTTTTTGTGATTACGTGTCCCAATGTATTTAATGTGTGGCCCAAGACAACTCTTCTTCTTCTGCTGTGGCCCTGAGATGTCAAAAGGTTGGACGCCCCTGAGAGAAGAGTCTGTGGGTCAAATTTTTTTTTTCTCGACCTCCTTTTCTTGTGAGTTAAGAACCTTTCCTCTGGTTTTCTGTCGCCATGTGGCAGCACTATACGTGGGTCAGTCTCCGCACTGAATGTCTGCGTGATAAGGCCAGGGCTTCAGCTCTGGGCCGCCTGAGCCTTTCGGAGGGGAGCTTTGCATTGCGGGGTAACTGAGAACAAACTATGTTTGGCTCCACTGAAGTATTTACTCCACCCAGTTGCTGCGAAAGTGAAGATTCCTTCGTGACCACATGTCTCCAATGTTAGCATGAAGGAAAGGAAGGCAGTAAGACTTTAAGGCGAGGGAGACTACCCTCGGCTCTAGAATTAGATGCCAGATTAGATGCCAGGAATGAGCCATGCTTGGAAAGAAGGCAGTCTCAGATACTTGAAATTCTCCGTTCTTACTTTTAAGGTGCACTCAGATTCCTTTTTTGCTCTGATTCTAAGGTTGCTTGGTTTTTGACGTAACAGGAGATCTGAGAAAACTCACCGGCCTTTGAAGAGCTCGGTGGGTAGTCTTAAATTTAGGCCATCACATTCACACCCAACTGCCCAGCTTACAGGCCTGTATGTACATAGAAATATATCAGACAAGTATCTCTTGCTAAGAAATACATGGGAAGTATCAGAAATCTTTTAGGTAATATTAATTATGCTGCATATTGAAAGCCCTAATGATAGGGTCCAGAGCATTTTAAATAAGAATTTGCAGTTATGTGAGATGAATAGTCTAGAGATTTAGTGTTCGGCGTGATGATTATACTTAATAACACTGTACAGAATACTGGAAATTTGCTAAAAGAGTAGATTTCAAGTGCTTTCACCACACACAAAAAATGATAAGTGAGGAGATGAAATGTTAATTAACTTGACTGCAATAATAATTCCACTATGTATGTGTGTACCAAATAATCATGTTTTACACCTTAAATACATATAATTTATATTAAAATAGAATAAAATAAATACTTTAAAAAACAAGAATAGAAGAATCATTGTACTCATATTCAACTGCAGTCTTAAACATTTTAATGAGAAAAGGAATACACGTTTATGAAAAAATAAAAATATGAGTAATCACGAAACACAAATGGCTTAGCCCTTATTGTCTATCATAGTCAAACTTACCATGTTTCAGGAAAAAGAAGACAAATACTATTGGCAGCAGTAGGAATATATTTTAGTTTCTTCTCTATACTCCTTATATTTTCAGAGTTATTAACAATGTGATTAATTTCTGGTATAACTAAGAAAAAAAGCCATTAATATCTCTTTTGGCTAGATTTCCAGAAAGCTACCTCTTCTTACAAATATCTTCTTTGTGATTCTGCTATAAATTATTTCAGATGACTAAATATCCTTATGTTCATACAATAACAAAGAGATTTTTATTTTTAACATCCAGCTGTACATTCCTAACACATACAGTTAATATTTTGATGGGAGTGGCTCTCTAGAATCTGGAAGCTTTAGGTAGATTCCTTTGTTGACTCGGAAAGTATAAATAGATTGCCATGAATCTGAAAAATTTCCTTTCATAGAACAGTTGATTCTATCTCTTTGATTAAATTAAATATATTCACAAATGTGACTCTTTGAAAATGTTTCCAGTTTATTTTAAATTTTCTTATTGTTTAATAAACCCTACCAGTCTCATCATGACATCTCTGAATATTACATACCTTAGACGATACATACATTTCACAAGCATAGCTGTGAAAACAGTTCCAGGTAGGATCAGAGACAGTAGTTAGGCTGACAGCTGCAGGTACTTGCCTCAGCCATCTTTACATGTTCTCATCGTTGGCCTACTCAAGGCAAAGCTGTAATAATGTATATGTAATAATCAAACTTGATTACTAGTGGTCCTCTGCTTTTCACTTCATGTCATCGTGTCTCTACATGCTCAGTACTTCCCTAACCAAGTCACCACCCATCACCTTTATCTCTTGGACAGTGTCTCAAAAGCTGTATCTTACTTCCTCCAACTCCAAAGTTACTTGGTCCATAATCTCTGGGGAACCCTGTTCCTGCATTCCCTGCTAACTGCATGATCCAGTTTTATTCTTTTAATATAGCAGATAAAGTGATCATTACCAAATACACGATGACCATTTATGTTGTATGCCTTTACACATGCATTTACTTCCTCAAGAGAATATCACTACTTTAGCCCCAAATGCCTAAGAAAAAATTTAAATTCTAGAAACACAGGTTGTCAGAACAACTTAAAAGAGAACTTAAAGATGAAAGTGACAATAGCTGGGAGAGGTTGCATGACTTGGGCATTCAGCAGTGGCAGAGCTGTGGCTGAAACCCTTAGCTAACTGTTTTTCTCACGCCTCCATTCCATGTACCAAAAGCAAGATTAGATAGAAAGGGATGGGAATCTTGGGCTGATACACATATAATTATTGTTCTTTTGAGCACTAAGGTTTAGAGCAGTTTGTTAGGCAACAATAGGTAACTAACACAACATCCTCCCTGTAGCTATGACGGTTGTTGGTGGCTACTCACTGTGATTCTGTGGCTTTACGTGCTTTTAAATCATGTACTAAACTAACCGTAATAAACCTTGGTCTTGCTTTACTTGGTTTTCTTGTCTGTCTTGCTCACTTGCTTTATGATGTTCTGGAAGTTATCAAATTCTCTCCTGTGTGGAGGCCACGGTAGAGTTTAACTGTCATTGGTGATGTATATCCTGTTCTGGTGAGAATGTGCTAATAATCTTGATCTTGTCATCTACTTCTCCTGTACTTGGACTTTGGTAAATGCACGGCATTTGATTGAAGTTTATAACCAAGATTTGCCTAGATATCCCCCTGCAACATGCAGTGGTAGGAAGACGTCAGCGGGGTACTTCTAGGTAAAGATTATAGCTCAGACATGCGCCGTTTATCTTCTTCCCACTAAAACGATTGTAAGACAAGGAGACACAGAGAGCAGACAGAGGATGAGAGAGAGCTGTAGGAAGGTGCAGAGTGGCTGAATGAGGATTGATGACTTAGAGTTGGTAAAGCTATAAACCTGGAAGGCTGTTTGTAAAGTTTGAAAAAGGAACAATTAGAGCCTGGGGTCCCCTCCAAACCCTACATAATCATGTCCAACCCAGAAGGACAAGAGACTTATTCTAGGAAGAAACTAAACAAGAAGGAATCCAGGAGGGCAAATGGGGTGTCAAACTGCAAATGGTGGAGTGGCTCCCTGAAATGGTGCACGTGGGCTTATACCTGCACTGTTAAGAGCACAACAAAATGTTTCACCACTGCCATACCACTACTTGTAGAAGCCCAAAGTCAGTCCTCCCTCCCTGCATCTTACACACAGAGCTTCAAGGTGGCAGTTTCGTGCCTCAATCTTTAACATAAATAGACAACCAGTAGTCAAAGACATTTGGCGAAGGGTTCAAATATGAGAGAGAAAGACAATGGAGGAAAATATAACCAAAGATCACAAAGGAAATGAAAAGTTGTCAGAAAAAGAATCCAGGGAGCAGATCACAGTATCTTTTGGTCGATCGTGCCAAATCTGCCCTTGCGATGTCCCCAAGGCTGTAAGCATAAGGCCTACTTGGGAGACACACAACGCCCTTAATTCTTCCAGACTCTGGAGGATTTGTTTTAAACAAACAAAATTGGATTATTGGCCCCTAGCCATAGTTTGCCAGGAACCTGTGCCACATCCTGGATGAACCACTGTCCCCGGGATTTCTCCTATCTGGCCACCTGTGTGTGTTGCCTCCAGGCACCACACACAGCTCAGCAGGATGGACCTGGATGGCCTAGTCCTGCTCACCTAGAATGCGTTTTTATTTTGTGAATCATGCTTAGATATTCTGGTTTAGATAAGCAAATATAATTTGTTCGTCTTGACCTTGGGCAGAATTCTATTCCGATCATGATTTTCCATGTAAATGTTATTACCCTCCACCCCGTCCCCTGCATAGTACTTAGCAGGCCTCACAGAGGGCTTTGGCGTAACGAGTGTTTATTCTGATAAAATATTACTGGGTATATAAATATTTCAGAAAGCATTTACATGCCATGACAGTCATCCTCCAGGTTTTAGATCCAGCTAGTATAATGGGCTAGTGTAACCGCAGAGTTCTGCTTATTCATTTTAACTAATTTAGCACAGGCCTAGACAGATGCCGTCTTAATTACTTCAGAACAGTTTGTTTGTGTTTGAATGTTTAGTGGAAATTTCTATGAGTACTTAAGATGCTGTCTCTGATGAAATAAATGCTTATAATGGAAAGTTATTTTATTTTTATTTTGTTGATGACCCCAAGCTAATGTCTCTTGGCTGATGCCATGTGATTTGTGGCGTCCAGCACTGGCCCATCGCCACTTTGTCTTTTGGCATGAAGTTAATGCATAAGATTGCCGGACAGGAGCCGCACCGAGGTGTTCTAATGAGGCCGGCCAACACATCCTCAGCCGCTGCTGAGGAAGATAGATTGTCAAATAAGCTACCCAGTGCTCTGACAAGCTACCTCAGTGTGATAATCTAGTTTAAGATCTTGCTACATTATTCATTAATTTTCTCTGCCACTAATCTTTGCAGCACGCTTCTGTTATGTTACTGTTTGCATTCTCAGAGCTGTGGAGACTGTTGTTTTATGATACAGATAAAACCTTTCATTAATTTGCCCATGCTTTGCAGGGAGAGCAAGGGAAAGTAATAATCTCAGGCAGTGTACTGTTCACAGGCTGCCTCCTATAACTGGTAATTTCAGCTGGCTATAGGAGAATTAATTGTACATGAGTAAAGATAATAGCAGACTTAGACCAGGTCTCTGTCCAATGTCCATGAAGAGAGGCCTAATTAAAAGACTTCTGAACAGATGCCTCCTTATTACAGCACCAGCCCCGTTCCTCCACGTTAACATGTTTGCTTAATAAACGCTTGGATACATGGACCTAGGTACGTGAACACTACTACCTTGCAAACAACCCTAATCCCATTGCCTTTCAGAATCAGCATCATCACCAAGAATAAGTAACGTTAGCATGAGATGCAGTTAAGGAATCACAGAACAAAAGCTAGAAAGTATCTCGTGGAGTTACAATGATATGTTCTAGAAAATAATGAAAAAATAATTTCAAATAATAGTGAATAATTATTAAAGGAATTAAAATATTATACTAGAATTAATTCATTTAATATGAAAGAAGGCAGTAGAGGAAAAATGAGAAAGTAAATAGGAGACATAAAGATAAAACAAAATGGCAGGTATAAGTCCAATTATATAAATAATAACATTTGCAAACAGTTAAAAGAATCCAACCAGAAGGCAGAGATTATCAGAATGGATTAGAAAGAAAAATCCAACTATTTGAAATCTACAGGACACACACTTTAGATTCAAAAATACATACAGATTGAAATAAACAAGTGTGAAAAGATACACAGTGCAAGTAGAAGCCATGAGAATGCTGGAACAGCAATAGTGACATCAAACAAAACAAACTTTACAATAAAGTTTGGAAAGGAAAATTTATAGTGATAAAAGGGTCAATCCATCAGGAAGATATAACAATTGTAAACATATATGCACCTAAAAATAAAGCCCCTAAAATACATGAAACAAAAACTCACAGAATTAAAGTGAGTCAACATCAACAGTAATAGTTTGATACTTCAATACCTCATATTCAATTATGGATAGAACAACTCGACATAAAATAAAAAAGCCAATAGGAAACCTAGACACACTAGAAACCTACTTTAGAACACTGCACTCATCTAAAACATCTTTCGAACACCACACCCATCAACAGTAGAATACACAGCCTTCTCAACTGCACATTGAATTTTCTCCAGAATGTCATATGTTACAAAACAAACCTCAATAAATTTTCAAAAGGTTGAAAATGTGCCAAGTGTCTTGTTTAACCACAGTGAAATCAGTAACAAAATACAAATCAGAAAGAGAAAATAATAGACTTTAAGCAACCGATGACTCAAAGAAGAATCACAAGGAAAATCAGAATATACTTTGAGATAAATGACTACATAGACACACTACAACAAAACTTTCAGGATACAGCTATGCTTAGAGGAAAATTTATAGCTCTAAAACCCTATAGAAAAAAAGGAAAGATTATAAATCAATAATCTTTCATTTTAACACATTGGAAAAAATGGATCAAGGTATACCTAATAAAAGCAAAAGAAAGCAAATTATAAGATTAGAATGGGAATCAATGAAATAGGAAATAAAGAAAATAGCAACCAAACCTTTGTTCTTTGATTGAACGAGGGTGAAGGGATTAGTCAAAGAACATAAATGAAGGACCATAGACATGGACAACGGTGAAGGGACTGATTATGGAAAAGGGTGGAGTGCTGGGTGGAGGGGGGCAACGGGGGGAAAAGTAGGACAACTGTAATAGCATAAACAATAAAATATTTGAAAAAAGAAAAAGTAAATAAAATTGACAAAACTTTAGACTGGCCAAGAAAAAAAAGAGGAGATTCAAATTACTGAAATCAAGATTTAAAAAGGGGATATTAATGCTGACTGTAGAGAAATAAAAAGGATAATAAAGAAAACCTGTGAATGGTTGTATGCACACAATTTAAATAGCATGGATCAAATGTACAAACTTCTAGGAAGAGACAAACTACAAAGTGAATCAGTGAGAACTCGAAATCAGAATAGACCTATAACCAGCAAAGAGACTGAATTAGTGATCCAGAAGACTCCCGTAGGGTGAAGACCAGAGTGCGATGTCTTCAATTGTGAATTCTATAAAACATAAAAAAATGCATACATTCTTTATATATTAGATGAGCTATGTATTCTTAAAATATCAAATATAAAAGAATATACAAAGTAAAATGTAAATTGTAAATCAAAATATAAAAGATAAAAGTTTATATAAAAGAATGTATATTCTATATAATATACATAACATATTTTTAGTTTAATTGATGTATAATTGACAGATAAAATTGCAACATATTTAAAGTGTACAAAATGATTTGACATATGTATATATTGCAAAAGGATTCCTACAGTCAAGTTAATTGACACATCTATTACTTTATAGATTTACCTTTTTGTCCTTCTCTTTGTTTTGGTTGGAACACAAGGCCTACTCTCCTAGCAAATTGCAATTATACAACACAGTATTATCAGCTATAGTCACCATTTTATACATTACATCCTCAGTCTTTATTCATCTGATAGCTGAGAATCTGTACCCGTTTACCAGCCTCTCCTCATTGCTCCTCTCTCCTTAATTCCAGTCCCTGGCAACCACGTTCTACTGTGAGTTAGACTTTTTTTTAATGATTATTATTCTACATATAAATGATACCATGCAGTATTTGTCTTTTTCTGTCTTATTTACTTAGCGTACTGCCTTCCAATTTCATCTGTGTTGCTGAGAATGACAGGATTTCCAACGGTTAAAAGCTGAATAATATCCCATTTTATATATATGAACCACCTAATCATCCAATATAACACATTTCCTGTAACCATGTATCCATTGTTGGGTGCTTAGGTGGTTTTTTAATGTCTTGGCTATTGTGAATACTGATCTGAAAAACTATGAATTATTTGGTCTACATAAGGTTCAGTTATCTCTTTTTATTTAGCAAATAATTTAGTATAACTGGGCAAAGATGCAATAGCAACTAAATTTACTGTGCCTCACCCTCTTTGGGATTAAATGAAATGTTTTTTATACATAGCATTTTATATTATACACAATATAACATCAGAACTTCCTTTGAAAGTCATCACCACAAAAGAAACATTAAATACTATGAATCTAGTGACCTGATTATAAGGCTTATTATTATATGACTTTAATAGAGTATTAAAGTTTAAGGTATTTGTAAAAGAGCTGAAAGACTTCAAGACCTCCATCCCTCTTTTTCACTGAAAGCAATCTTCAGCTTAAAACCTCATAATTTTTAAGACTCAGAGTCCTCTACTGCATTTTAATATAGGAGTCGTTATTGGATTGTGTATCTCTCTGAGTAGAATAATTAGAATCAGAATTGGTTTACACTAGTGTGCTATCTAAATAGCCAAAATGAAAGCTAGGCAATATTCTGGTAAGCGAAGAATCATGTTATTATATTTTAAGTAAATAATTAATATTACAGGCGGGTCTTTGAAACATTAGTCACTGACTTTGGGTTAGACACTAAACAGCAGCGGTGTCAGGCTGTCCGGGAAAATGAGCGTGGCCAGTTCGTGACATGACTTCTGTCTTTCTCTGGTTAGTAAGGGTGAGTTGATTAAGATTGTAAATTTAGTACACTGAAATCTCTCAAGGGCCAGATCTCACATGGTAGAGAAAGTTAGCTCTGCTTGGATATTTGAGCGGAAGGAAGGAAGGAAGGAAGGAAGGAAGGAAGGGAGGAAGGGAGGAAGGGAGGAAGGGAGGGAGGGAGGGAGGAAGGGAGGAAGGGAGGAAGGAAGGAAGGAAGGAAGGAAGGAAGGAAGGAAGGATGGAAGGATGGATGGATGGATGGTGGAAAGGCTCTGGGAATTAGGGCATCATGAAAAGGGAGAAAACTTGGACAGACTGGGCCCCGGACTATCTGCAGTACCCAAAATAACACGCAGTAACAGCTATCAGGAGCCTACTTTACGCCGGGTCCTGTGCTAAGAACTTTCATACAGTAACTCAAAGGAGCTATTTTATTCCACTTTACAGATGGGAAAACAGATTAAATAACACACATAACTCCCCTAAGGTCACAGAAAGAAAGGATTCTACCGCACAGATTGTAACTCCAAGGTTAGGTACTTGAACGCTACCCTTTATTCAGAAATGGGAGGCTCCAATGCTCACGGGGGCCAGGCGATGACGTAAGCACGCCATGCAAGTGGAGTGTAAAACGCCAGGAGGGATGGGGGCTAGGGAGAAGACGCAACCTTCTGCGTGTTCCTCATAAAGGCTTTATTTCAGTTCGCTTTGTGTTGTTCTTTTCCATTTTAAAAACACTTACTTGCCAAAGACAGTTCGAACAGTTTGTCATTTGACAGCCTCACAATGAGAGATGAAGTTCGAGGGCTTTGTGAAAAATCAGACCCAGAAAAACCAGACTTTTTATTTTTTTTTCTTGTTCTGCAAAATAAGTGGATCATTTCCAATTAACACCTGCATCAACTAGGAAACGAGAATGGAGGGCGATGCTCACAGAGCCCGACCTTCTCCCTCTGTCCTCTGCTCATGGTTTCCATTTCCAGGTGCATATGTTCCAAAACACAAAACAACGGCAGTCAAGACCCACTTTAACTGGTGAGAGGTCAGCCCTCTAAACTTAAGAATTAGGGCAGTAAAATTGAAAAACATAGAGATGAATCTTTCTAGTTCCCCTTTTCACGTACCACGGCCTCTGCGTAGTTTCGCGTCTTTAATCAAGGCTCCTTGCCTCGGCAGGGGGAGAGGAGCTCAGGGATTGCTTTTTCCCTCCAAGTACAAAATAATAAGCTGAAACATTCTGTTTTCTCAAATGATGCCTTGTACTTACTTCCCCGGGCAACTCTGTGCTCACTCTTCTGCCTGACATGTGCTTTCCTCCCGAAGAGGCAGTAAAGAGAACTGCCTACGAACCTAAGCTTGTAGCGAAACAAACCTGGACTTGATTCTTGACGTTCCTTTTAAAAGTAACCTGCATTCAAGCTACTCCATTTATGACAACTGTGGCTTCCTTAACTCTAAAAAATAAAGATGGTAGTACCTGTTCAAGATCGGTGTAAAGGTTAAATGAGTTAATGCCTTGTACGTGGCAATTGTTTAGTAAAAGACTGTTAGTATGATTATCTCCACATTTCAACCTGCCCAGTCTTGGACACCCAACTGTACTGTCATTTCCATGATCGAACCTTAAATTACCTCTAGAGACAGAAGTTTTCTTTGCTTCTCCCTGCCTCTCTAAATCCTGTATTTGTCCTTTTCATGACAGCTACTCCAATAGGTGGTATGGAAAGAGTCACACAAATTCCTGTGGTTTTATATTTTAAATTATAATGTTAGAAGGGTGGAAACCCTATCGTATTCATCATTTGTGCCCACTGATGACCGGTATAGTTGCTCATAGTAATCAATCAAAACCATTTATTGAATAAACTCAACACTCTTTCGAGCATTTTATTTACAAACGTTAAGTTGCACAAATTATGTTTGCATAACTTCCATTAATTTGCACAAATTATAATTGTAGAGGATCAGGAGAAGATGCAAATGAGCATATCCGTGTAACCACCACTGAGGTTAAATAACAGATAATTGCCAGCGTATCACCGGCACCTGGGAAGCCACCTCTGAGACCCTACCAATCACAGATGGCACCTTCCACACTGACAATCACTATCCTGACATGAACGCCTTACTATGTTTTAGTTTTGTATGTGTCTCCACCATGGATGTCTGTGTACAATATATATGCCTAAATGTGTTTATTGTTTTTTTTGTTTGTTTGTTTTCTGATCAGCAATATGGATATTATTATCACAGGTCACTCTATGTAACAGAATTTCCTTCATTGTAATTGGCAATAGCATTTCATCATATGAATATTCCATAATCTGTCCATTCTACTGTGGGTAGAAATCTGGGTAATTTCTTGGAAATTTGGAAATTTTAAAATGCACTCCTAAATAGCCCAATGGAAAAAGAAGATATTATAATGGAAATTACATGCCGTTAAGGCCCTGCTTAGAGTGAAATTTATAGCCTAAGATGCATATGTTAGAAAAGAGAGATGCTCAAACATAAATCAGTAAGCTTGGCATTTACACTAAGAATCTTGAAAAAGAATAAATTTAGTTTCAGGGAAGTAGAGAAACAAAATGGTAAAGATAAACTTAGACTGTAATAAAATTGTGAAAACAACAGCAGTCATCGGATAAAGTCAAAAGGTCAATTGTTTTAAAAGACTGTTGAAATGGACAAGCTTTGAAAAGAATAATCAAGGAGCAATAAAAAAGAAGACTCAATAACAAATCTAAGCGGGAAGAAGGAAACATCACTACAGATCCTACATTCACAAAAACATAATAATAGGATGTTCTGAATAGCTCAGTAATGTAGGAAAAATTATATGAAATGGACAAATTGTAGAAAAGCAACAAAAATTGACACACAAACAATTTAAAGTCTAATTTTTTTTAGTGCCTATGAAGTAAAGGAGTTAGAGGAAGATACAAAAAGGAATAAAATTCTTCCTTGGTTTGAAGGAGCCTGCAATATAGTAGCCTAATTGACAGACATAGAAATCTATAATAAGCATTAAAATATAATCAAGAATTGGAGCCATGTAGATATTGTATTTTAAGCATTTCTGATTCCCATAAAGTTTTTTTTCAGACAAACTGAAGAAAAACCAAAGAAAACATGCTAAATAAAAAAATTTTTGAAAAACAGACAGCATTCAAAAACTAACAAAATAATAAAACATTGTCTCCACTAAACTTGAAGGGAAAATGAGAACTCAGAGGTGAACAATTTAGCTTTCCCTTGAGGGCATTTACTAATCCTGGAAATTTAAATTTTCTTTTTTACACCCTCCCCTGCATAACAGGAAAGAAATTAATTATCAGGACTCACACAATGTAGGGAACATAAACCCACACAATTATCTCATTTCCTAAAGCATTACAGCCTGGGGATAAAACTGAATCAGATTACCGTGGGCATTTGTGTAGCCTGATTTCGTATGGACTGGGCAGTCCATGCAACATCATGACTTGAATTTAATTTAAGGTGGTTCAAGACCAATAGTACCTCCAGGTACTTGGGAAAAGCAAATATATATCCCCTCTAGATGAGCGCACCTTCACACATAGCCTAATATTATTCCTAAAAAATATTTTACAGATATAACAAGCCTCCCACTATGAAGGCAACCAAGAAAACAAAGGAAAAAGGAATGATGAACAAGAAATGAGGCAATAAAAACAGACCCGCAAAGACCTTAGCTCCTGGAATTATCACACACATTTTAATAAATAGAAGACAGGCCAAAATGTTTGCAAGTAACAAAAAAGTTATAGAAAGATAGATGCTGTGTTATGATGGATTATTTGAAGAGAAATAATATTCCACTGGGAGAACAATACAGGCTTCCTGAGTGCGGCAGCATTTAAACTGACCTTGGAAGATTTTTACAGGCAAAGCTGGGACTGAATGTGCCTTTCAGATGGGAAAATCTGAGTAATGACATGGGAGTCTGAAATCATTAGATGTCTTTTAAAAGTGAGTCCAGTTTGGTGACTAAGAGCCATGAGGGAGAACCTGGAGGTAAGATTGGTGATGGAACTGAAATATTAGACTCTACAGTGATGGCACGGATGTTATTATCATTAGCACTTTTCCTACCTCTAACCTTAACTACTTCTGTGATCTAAAACTAAATACAACATATCATGTAGAGACTCTTAAGTCAATTATTGCAGGATACCAGAGGAAGACCCTGAGGATAACTGTCTAGGAGTAAAGAGAAAAAACTCAAATTACTGTGTAAAAAAATAACCAAGAAAAGCCCCAGCTATTGTGGCTCAGTTGGTTGGAGCATCATCCTATAAACCGAAAGGTCATGGGTAACAATTCCCAGTCAGGGCACAGGCCTGGGTTACAGGTGTAGTCTCCATTCAGGGCACATGCAAGAGGCAACAGATCAATGTTTTTCTCTCTCTTTGATGTTTCTCTCTCTTGCTCCCTTCCCCCTCTCTAAAATTAATAAGCATGTCCTCAGGTGAGGATAAAAAAATAGTCAAGGAAAGCCCTGAATGATGAATCATCGTAAAATATATCTAAAAAATCACACTAGCTGAAGACAAAAGATACCCATGGTAGGAATTTTAAATTTTTCAACATGCTCATGCAGTTATGCAATGGATGAGGGGAACGTATCATAAGTTAGGGTTTGAATAGATACCACGGCTATATATCTGGTATTCCGGAGGTAACTGCCTTGTTAGGACATTAAAATGTGCTAAGATCAGACCTGCTTTTTGATCTGTTTATGGAATTTCAATGTAACAGATGTGGTTAATAAATAACAATGATTAAATACTTACAGCTAAAGACTATGTCTTCTTCTTAAGATGGAAGAATAAAAAGAAAGCTAAAGGCCATGTTCTTGTCAGCACCAAGAATTTAAACAAATTTCTGGAAGATAACCAGTGGGGGAAATAAATTGGTAGACCAACCTAAGGAGAGGGAAAGAGCCAGTAGTGCCCTTGGGAAGTGACTGAAGAAACCGAGAAAGTCTCTTCTCTGAACAGAGGGATCCATACTTGAACGTGAGGTTCAGACAATAGGAATAAGAAGGATGAAAATCAAAATGGTTAATTTAAAATCTACTTGTGGAACAAATGTGTCAACCACTACATCTCTCCCTTCCCCTAATCCTCAGTATAAAGGGCCACTGATACAACTCATTCAACCTCCAGAATAAAATTCTCTAAAGACATAAGATAATCTTCCTGTGGGAAATTAGGGGCCCCAGTGTAAGTATGGACAACCAGCTTTGGAACAAATACCCCCAAACTGTAGTAACTTAAGATGTTGATTTAGTCTTTATTGTTCTCCTTGAATAAGGAATTAGGGCAGGGCTCAACTAACTGATGGTTCTCCAGCAAATGACATCAGCTGAGTTGCTCACTTAGCTACCTTCAGCGGGCAGCTGGGCTGAGCTGGAAGATTTTACCAACATGCCTAGAACTTTAGTGCTTCTCCATATTCATATTCATATTCTCTCTCTCTCTCCCTCTCTCTCCCTCTCTCTTCCCACTCATGGAGAAGCCCCTGTTGCAAGCCCTAAACAAAGTGAAGTGTGAGGACAAAATAAAAACTTCTTGAGACATGGCCCCAGCTGGTGTAGCTCAGTGGACTGAGCATCAGCCTGTGAACTAAGGGGTCATTGGTTCAGTTCACCAAGTTGGGGCGCATGCCTGGGTTGCGGGCCAGTCCCCAATAAGGGGTGAGTGAGAGGCAACCACATATTGATGTTTCTCTCCCTCTCCTTCTCCCTCTCCTCGTCTTTGTATAAAAATAAAATAAATTTAAAAATCTTAAAAAACAAAAAGACTTACTGAGATATGGATTCTTACATTGAATTTCCATTCACTTTCTTGGGGGGAAAAATGAACTCCAGCAAAATAATACTAAACCCAGTAAAATAAAGAAGGAGATTGAATATGACAGATTCCACTTGGGGATCCAATAGACCAATTCAAAAGGACAAGAAAAAGAAATCGCACATTAGATTATGGTGTTGATCACCTGAAATGGTTACGTTTACCTTGAAGGAGTGAAACTGGCCCAAGAAGGAGGGGGGGCAAACTTTTAATTGTCATCTAACTCTGTCAGTCAGCAGATCAAGTTAGTGCTTAATGTTTGTATTACTTTTACAGTGATTTTCAAAGCAGACAAAGCTTGGAAAAACTTACAAATAGGTTTCTTCAATACTAAATATAAAATTCATTTTTAAACCATGAAGCTTCTATAGTTGCCTTATTCTTGTCATTTGCACTCTACATTGTCTCTGGTATCAGTTTGATAAGCTTTGGGATTTTCATTGTTTCCTAGGTTGTACCAGAAAGTCGGTTTGATTTTTTTTTTTATCTCTTCCTGTAGTTCTTTTGGTCTTTTCAGTTTTTGTTTTGTTTTCTTGACCTTCCTCCCACTCAGTGTGTCTTTGTAGAGAATTGCTGACTGCAAGATATTGCCCATGACTTTCATGTTCTACCATTCTGGATAAGTACTAATTAAGAAAATTAGGCTTCACCAAAAAGTGCAACCTTATTCAAAACAAAGGAACCTAGGTGATCCACGAAACTGTTCTTTACAATCACAGTGGATGATTCACATGGAAGAGGAAAATAAAAAGAAAAGAGGAAGGAAGAACGGGAAGGAGGGAAGGTAGGAGGGATGGACAGACAATGCAGATGGGAAAACATAAATGTAACATTCTTGCATAACAACATCTAAAAAGAACATTTCTCTGGGAAACAAACTCTGCTTTGTGGACATTATCTGATTCAATTTGACAACATTCAACACACTGAGGAAAATGAAAAAGGCTGTGATAGGTTAGAATTTATGTTCTGCAGAAAGACAGCAAGACTTAAATCCTATTTCCCTTACTCTTTATCTTTTGTTTGGCTGTTACAGATTATAATTAAAAACCCACACCTTGCAACCCTACAGATCGAGTTAGGAAGGCCTCACTTTATGTGAAAGTCAGACATGAAGGTGTATTTTTGTGTGTGTGCGTGTGATGTGTTTGTGAGAATCTCCTTCATTTTTACAGTAAGCTTAGGGTTATTTTTAAAATTGGAATAAAACTTGAGGTATCTAGTCCAGCCAAATCTACCTCACTTTTGTACTTAATGACCATTTTTCAGTCACGTGGTTAATATGACTCTTTCCCAGTTGAGGAAACCCCAGTTCAATCTGTCAAGCAATACGCCGTCATTTAGGTTTATGCAGTGTCGAAACCCCTCTGAAATGTCTGACTGGCAGATCACAAAGCCCATGCCATTTGTATTAGTTAGTTATTGCTGCATAGTAAACAGCCCGCAAACCTAGTGGCCACAACGGCAACCACTGATGCAGCTCCCAAGTCTGTGCCAGCAATTTAGCCTGAGCTCAGCTGAGGGCTGCCTCTGGCCTCAGCGAGGCACCTCTCGGGGATGCTGTTAGCTGCACTTCGGCGGGAAAACCCTGCCTCTGAGAGCTACTGGCTACTGGCTGGTGTGATAGGGAGGCGACAGTGCCATGTGTCTGCTCACCCCTCAGCAGCCTCATGTGGTGGCTTTTGTGGTGCTGGGCAGGCTCCTAAGAGAGCAGACACAAGTGTGGAAAGCGTTAAGGCCTGGGCTTGAAATGGACACTCATGTTTGCTGCCGTCTACTGTCCAAAGAAAGACACAAGCCTGGCCCAGATTCAAGAATTCCACCTCGAAACGGAAACAAGAGCAAATATGTATTACAAAACATCCTTGAGATAAAGGGTCACATCCAAGACGGATCACAGATCAATTTTGAATATCAGGGTCTACCCCAGAAATGAAAAGACCCTTTAAACATTAAAAACCTATTTTTAGAATTCAGTGCATTAACAAAAGATCATTTTTAATATATAATTACAATGAGCTATACTTAGGACATTTTCTTTGTCGCCCCCTGGTACAATGTTGAGTACTTTATAGTTATTAACTCATTTAAATTGTAACAAAAATACTAGGAGATAAATGCTATTATTACTCATAATTTCCAGGTAAGGAAACTAAGTCTTTGGTGTTACAAAGAACTTATGCAGAGTGACACAGGTAGTAATTAGGTGAACAGTCATGAAAACACCGCTTACAAATTAAAATCACTTTTAAATCAAAAGTACAAAACCCCTCAGTGTAGATGGGCACCACTCCAGTCAAAGAGTTTTTTTTACACTTTCCCTTCCTTCCTCTGTGCTGTCGCAGTCTGCTTTCTCCAGGAAACAACTCGTGTTCCCCGGTGGGGACAACCGAGGTTTGCTTTGCGAGGCGCTCTATAGAGCAGCGGAGCAAAGGCCACGCCGTCATATTGCGGACAGCCTCGGAAGCCTTACACTGCCTGGGAGCCAAACATTTAGAAAAAAGACAAATGTGAAACTGGAGTTTGGGGCTGTGGGTTTCAGAGGACAAAGGAGCGTACAGGGGTTTCAGGAAGCCAGAAAGTTCGTCTCCGAAAGCATTTCATCTCTACTTGTACCAGGTGGGATTAAGGAAGCTAACGAGACTCCCCGGGCGGGGCCGGGGGAGGGTGCGGTAAATACCTGATGCGTTAGTGCGCTGGTCAGGCCCCCATCAGTGCCTTTCGTTCTCGTTAGATCACAGCCTAGCTGAGGAGCCCAATCAGGACTAGCAGCCTCGGTTTGGAGCCAGGAGAGTTTATAAGAGTTGGGAGAATGGGAATATAGAAGCTATAAAGAAAGCAATTTTACCTATCTATCTATTTATCTTATTTTTTTATTTATCAACCAAAAAAAAAATTGCTAAGCTTCAGGCAAGCACTGAGTTGGATGGTGGAGAAAGACAGACATATTAAAGTGAAAATGATTATGCTCCAGATTATTATCTGGGTAAAACATAGGCAATTCCCAGCACAAGAGAGGAATTCTAGTCCAGAAGAGAAATGATATTCATTGTTGTTATTTTTACTTACTATTATTAGTCGATGCTGAGGAAACTCAGGTTTGGCAATGGTTACTTCTTCCCTCTGTGGAGACGTGTAGGATCAGAAGTGGTTTCTGATCCTACACTGATGGGGTGGCATTGGAGCAAGATCTTGAAGAATGAGTAGGAGTGTACCAAGTACTCTGAGCTACCTTAACCCAGAACCCTGGAGGCTGTGAGACGTTGTAACGTAGCAACCATGGCCAGTGCTCCGCCACATAAAACAACAGTGGGCCAGCATAACAAGCAAAGGGTCCCAGTTATTGAGTTCTAATCATGATCGCCAGGCTTGTTTCTTTAGCTTAGGGAGTTCGTTCTAATAGCTACAAAAATCAATGGGAGACCATGTTTTGCCGTAAGTCTTTCAGACAGACCTGCTACTAATTGCTCTGTAACTGCGGGTCTGACTGTGTTATCAGCCTCACTTCCCAAGTGATCTTGTTCTGGTGTAATTCTCCTTTTACTGGCTATTTGTACAGAACAGCGAGCCAGAATTGCCCTTGGAAACATCTTGTCCAGACTTGGATTGTGGAACCTTTTCTCCAGACCCAATCTTATTTAACATCATAAAGAAATCAAAGAAAAGTGCTTGGCTTAAGGAGCCCTTGAGTGGTGTGGTCTGTTTAACCACTGCTCACACTCGCAGCTACAATGATCCTGGTAGAAGCTTCAAGGAAAACCTGTCACCTGATCAAAGACAGTGATCGTTGTCTTGTCTAAAAGTTCTTAAGGGAAGAAAATTGATACCCAGAAAAGTTACATGATTTCTTGAGATCACACAGCAGAGAGTTGTCATAGGTACCCAAAATTCATATCATTTGCTTCTTCATGATGGTTAATCTCCCAGGTCTCTTAAGTAAAAATGTCAGGGATTAGGCACAAGACAGGATACTGTTTTAGCCACTTAGACTAAAACTCATTTATCTCCTCATATGAAACATTTTGCAGGACAATAAATCTTAAAACTTTAAGACCTTGTCAACAACAGAGAATCCCCGACCTCATTCCAAAATTAAAATATTAAAACCTTCAAGGTCAGAATGAGAAATCAGATATTTTATAAGACAATTTATCCAGGTGATTCTGATAAAGTCCACCAAGCAGCGGGCTTAGGATTTGCTACTGGATTGATTTTTCTGGGGAAGCTGTGACTTATACAACTTTGGAACTTAGAACTTCATGTGCAGAATATGTGAGTGATATTTAACTTATTATGGGGACAGAATGACATGTACAGCTCACTGACAACCATAGCTCAGGAGAGCAGCGGGTACTCCCACCTGTCTTGTACATATTTCTGCGTGAATCTCATCGGCCTGCCCATGATCACATGACCACAAAGTCCAATGGGAGAGGCTGTGAAAACCGTATTAACAGCCTCCTTCAGTTGTCCCTCTACATGTAATTATCTGACAGCGAAATTTTGGCCTCCAAAATTAAGACTGCTAAATGGCTCTTGGAAAAACTCAATATGCAAATGTATTCCACTTTTGTAATCTATAAATTGGAAAATCCAAATTCATCCATGGTTGGTAATGTAAGGATGCCTTTCTGTATAAGATAATGAGTTATAGAGTCATCAGAGGGGTGTCTAAAATCAAATAGTTTATCTTCATCTTTACAGAGCTTGCTTAGGGCTGAAGAGGCCCACACCTGCACGTAGCAGGGCTAGCCCCTGAGGCAAAGGCAGGGCAAGTGAGTATTTTTTTAAATGAATACATATTTTGAATGAATTATTAAATGATATAGAAAAGTCTAGACTCATATACAGGAATTTGAAATGAGTAAGAATACATAAAAACAAAATGGGATAAAGGGAAAATTTAATTCAAATTAGAATACCGATTACTTGGGCATGTTGTAGATCATCACGGTTATTTTTCTATTGTATTTATTGCAAATGAAATTTGGGCACACAAATACCCAAAATTGTGGCTTAAGAATAAGGGGATCATCCTCACCAGTTTCTCAGCAAAGGTGCGGAAGGGAGGGAGGGAGGCAGTGAAACTAAACTTAATTTTTAAAATAATTCAGTTTTAGATGAAAATTTTTTCCCTAAGAAAGAACAGAAGGCAGGCATACTCTAAGGGTTACCCTAGCAAATGCTCAGCCCTTTAAGCAGACGTTCAGGCCCTGTAACCCTAACTCATGCTCCTTAGCAAATGCATTTGACTCACTAAAATGCAGCACTCGGCCAAATTCATGGTTCCGCCTGGATGTGCCTTTGGCTGTGGTTGGAGCAGCTGCTTCTAACTCTTCTCGTGCCCATCCGCTCACGAAAGAGATGTGAAGGGGCCAGCTCTGCTTCCTGACGAGGGGAGAATCCAAAGGCTGTGCTATGTTCCCCGACTCCCCTGTCCCCAGCTACCTCTTTCCGCCAGCTCTGGGACGGGCCTAGGGACACCAGCTGCTTCTGGTGGTAAGGTGGCCCAGGCCGTGTGCCAGCAAGTGTGGTGCTTGGACGTGAGTCATCTTTGGGCCCAAAAAGTACTACTTCTGAGTGTTGCTTTCCTGTCTGAGATCTTGGACAAATTATTTCATTCACCTGATCTTGCGCCACCTCTGAGACTTCCTTTTGCATTTACAAGTGAGAAAGATAAGCATAGTAGTTTCTTAGACGCGGGGAGGGTTTTTTTTTTCTTCTTTTTTTCCTAGAGAAAAAATAGCAAGGTAAGTTCTCCTTACTGATTAGCCTTCTCATCAGTCTTCACCAAGACTCCTTGCCCTGTTTAGTCTGTGTTGTACAATAAACCACCCCAAACATTTGAAACAACAGCCATATTCTGAGATCTGAGCTCTGCAGGTTGGCAACTTGGGCTGGACTAAGCTGGACAGTATGTTATGGATTTGGCCGATCTAAGCTAGGCCTGCCCGTGCATCTGCATTTAGCTGGTAGTCCGGGCTGACGGGGCCTTCTCCTTACGGAGAGGCTGGGCTTGCTCCTGTGGAAATAGTGGAGGTACCAAGAGATCAGAGTGGAAGCTGTAAGTGCTCCCGGGACCCAGCCTTGGAACAAAACCAATGTTGCTTCTGCCACATACTTTTGGCTAAATCAAATCATAAGCTCAACCCAGGTTTAAGAGGAATAAAAAAATTTCTTTTCTCAATGAAGGAGCTGAAAGAACTGGTCCCATATTTGCAATCTCCCGCAGCAGGTGGGCTCGTTCTGGAGGCTGTTTTAATGGATGGGACTGCCTGATAGGATACTCAGTTCCCTGTCACTTCACTGAGTCTGACTGTCATCTGCCAAACAGGGCATTTGTCCCAAAGCTTTGCTATTTTATTTTAATTAAAGTTGTATCTCCTTGTGACTTATCCCAGAGCTAAGACAATCATGGGGGTTGGGGTCTCCTCCTCCTCTTCTTTTTTTTTTTCTTTCTTTCTTTCTGACAGGTGTCCCGGGAAATCCTTCTGGAGTAACAATCTGGCTCTTCTTCTCATTTTGCCAATCGGATCACCCTAGGGGTAGGGTGACTGAACAGGAGTGATTAATCATTGTGTTTTCTGAAATCGGAAGCAAAGGCACATTACCCTCATCCAGGAGAGCATGTACACACGTGAGGGGGTTAGGAAAGACTGTGTGTAATGAGAGAGGTGAGAGTCTTATAATTAAGGAGGAGCATAAATAATAATGAAAGTCATTAGTGCCACTCGGTTGAACGAATGTCATAAATGTAATTGGGGCATTAAAGTGAAATCCATTATGACAAACAGTAACACATACAAAGAAGGGAAAAATGTGGTTATCTTGGGCTTGACAGATCCTGTCAGCTTCCAGTGGGGCCCAGATGGCAGAGTCAGGAAAATGTTATGAGCGGTTTTATTTTAATATTTTTGGTGACGTGATATTTGGGAATCGAATGACACAAACACATGAGGAATGTTCACGTGCCTGGCCTCGGGCGGCTGGCAGAGAGGAGAGGTCACCGAAGGCAGCTGCGGACTGGAGGGCTTCCATCTCCGGTGCACGATGTTTTGCTTTTCTTTTTTTTCTTAGGTGTTGCGATAACTCAAGGCATATGATGCAGCCTGGCATTTTTCCTCTGTGAAATTCCCTGTTGAACCAGACATGCAGTTTGGATGCTTTCTTTAAAAAATAGCAAAGTGTGGGGAAAGCGACAGGGATGAGAATGAGGACATTGAAACAATTATGCAGGAAATTATATGATGCTAAAATTGAACACGGACAGACTGTTCAGTGGCAGGATTCCCACTCGTGCTGAGCTTTGCAAAGGGGAGGATTACTTTTTTCTTGCTCTCTGGGACTGTAATTTTTGAGCAGGAAATAATTCAGAATATAAAGCAAAAGAATGAAATTTAAATATGTTTATAGACAAAGAGAAACAAAAAGAAGGCGGTTGTAAAAAAGAAAATTATGATGGTGTGTGTGCACGTGTGTGTGTGTGTGTGTGTGTGTGTGTATTTAAATGAAGGAATGATAAACGATGGTGGTAGGTTGGGAAATGTTCTTCCCTGGGGTTTCTTTTTGGGGCAGTACAGACTCAAGGGGATCAAGTCCCTAACAGCAAGGACATCATAAGGACTCAATGAGTTCATACACCTAAAAGTCCTAGCACACTGACTGTGTAAAACTGGGAAACCCTCAATGAATGCAAGCCGTAATACCTATTATTATAAGTGTTACTGTATGTTAAGGCTGGCAGAGCCACCCGTATATGGGGATGGGGTGTGATTATACCTACGTGATGGGGAAGGAGGGGTAAACTGACATCTGCGTCAAGCCCACTGTGGGCAAGGAGGTTTAGATAATATGTTAGCTCTCTTTATCTACATTGCAAAGCCGCTCAGCAGATATTATTGCCTGTAATCCAGGAGACAAAAGATGAGATAGTTTAATGCATGTAAACCCATTGAAACAATCGCTGGTACATAATAAACACTCAGTAAAAGTTAGGTCATATGATTGTTATGCCCAAAGTCACACAGCTAGCCATTGAGAGAAGTCAATGCCTAAATTCCTCTCTCTTTAATTCCAACTGCATCGGGCTGTCTCTCCCCTGACTCATCTGGAACAATCCACACACCCCACACAGATGGATGTTCTATAGCGAAAAGGCCACAGAGACAGCTGGGATATAAAGGAAAGCCTTTGAAGTCTGGAGCCAGACACTTGGTTTGACATGTCTGATACAGTCCCTTAGATGCGTGGCTTTAGCTGTGCTCATGTAGGTGTGGTGCCCAGAGGACTTGTTGCCCCAGCAGCTGGGCAGACTGTTAGTAGATAGTCTCCTGCTCTCAGCCCTTCAGAGATTCCTCCAGTTGTTAAGAAGCACCTCATAAAAGGTCACAGTCCTTCCTGGGCAAGTCCATACTTGATGACTAATAGCTGTGGGAATATAAATGCACAGGCATCCCCACTCAGTCGGGACAAGTCTGAGGGGCCATTACAGCCCCGGGGATCCTCATGGAGGAATGTTCACAAAAGCTGTCATCGAGCCTGATGGCAACGGAAATTTTCCTCCTGTCCCCTTTGCTTTCCATCCATTCCAGAGCAGTGCATCCCAAAGTGCTCTTTTTACTAAATACTCTGCAGACTAAACTCTGCTTCAGAATCTGTTTCCTGGGGAACCCAAGTGGAGAGAGTTTTGACTCTGCAAAGAGAGGTGGTATGTTACTCACCGAAGAGATTTCTGTGATGATCCGGGGGGAACTATGCATCCTATTCAGCCAGGAACACAGTTCTAAGGATACAAAGGACTTTCAGAACATGTTACTGACCCTAAGGCTGAGTCAACTGAAGAAAAGATGATGAGCCCACATCATAACATCAGCACTGA
The DNA here is from genome assembly GCA_004026545.1 of Mormoops blainvillei. Lineage (NCBI taxonomy): Eukaryota > Metazoa > Chordata > Mammalia > Chiroptera > Mormoopidae > Mormoops > Mormoops blainvillei. The sequence goes on along the minus strand of PVJD01005290.1, from coordinate 77,212 downwards.
GCAGGATTATTCAGGGGGCTGAAGAATTTCAATCAGCATCTCCAACCCCCCAACCCCACTCCAAGGAGAAGCCACCCTGCATTCAGATTCATCCCTAGGGAGCTTGCCGGGGGGCAACAATATTGCCTGAGTAACAATATCTTGTTGAGCTTTCCCCACGTGTGTGCTGTGATGTAGAGGAACCTGGTTTAAAATGAACATCAAAGGCATCAGGGAGGAAGAAAAAAGAGTCAAAAAAGGACAACATTTGGATTCAAGAGCACATGTAGAGAATAGGCTGTGTCTGGATTTAGGGAGCTTGACTGAAGAGTCTAATAAATAATAATAATAAATAATAATAAGCATGGGACTGAGAAGGAGCAGTCAGAAGGTAGAGGCTTAATTTTGTGTGTGTGCTGGTTTTTAATTTATATTTTATTTATTTTTAATTAAACGAGTAATATGTGACTATGAGTATAATCTCCAAATTTAAAAAAAAGCAGTATATTAGCACTTTAAGGACCTAATGCTGAACCTGTGCTGCTCACCCCAATGGTTTGCCTTTGGGAACAGAAAAGGTTTTTCGGTTAGAGATTCTTTTCTGTTAGTGGCTAATGTATATTTTTAAGAATTTTTCAATTACTTTTTTGTGTCGTCTTTTAACTTATACTTTTTAAACAAATCCATTTCTTCAAATCTTTAAAAATTCTTTGTAGGAAGTCGTAGCTCATTTTAAAGTTAAACAAAAGGAACTTCCCATTTGTAGCCATATTATCCTCCTACTTCCTAAGAGTATTTATTTGTATAGTCTTTCTTATTTTCTTATAAAATTGTCTGATTTTAAAAGAATAAAATCTTTTAGAAAAAATTATCTGTTATAATAAAATTACAGTAAGCCAATCTTTATCCATTTATATTATTTTAATGTTTGACTTAACTGTACTTGTCTGTCTTTTTTCATTTGGATGTTTAGATAGTGACTGTTCAATTATTCTGTTTACCTATAGAGCTACCTGCCTATTCATATCTACTGCACGGAAGGCTATGAAATCCCCTCTGAGCACAGCTTTAGCTACTTCCTCCTGGCTTGAAAAATAATGTTCTTTTTTTAAAATAGTTTTTATATTCTGTTATTTTATTTTAACCACTTTATTATTTAAAAGTGAAATTTATTTTCCTGACAGTATATTACTGATTTATAATTTTATTTTATCAGGATTACAAAATATGTTGTCTATTGTAATTAGAGATAATTCCTTGTTGTCTCCCGTATAAACTGTATATATAATGTTTTAAATGTATGTAACAAATGCATATTTTTTCTTTGAAAGGCATGAGCTACTCTAGAGAGGTATTTGAGCATACTATTAATCATTTCATTTTACTCTATCTTTACTCTTTTCCTATTTTTAGATTTGTCAGTTTCTCCTATAAATGCTCCCATTTCAGCTTTATATATTTCTGAAGCTCTGCCTTTTCAAAATTCCATCATTAGAAATGGGTTTCTTTGTATCCAAATGGATTTTTATTTTCAAAATTTTTCTAATGAAATGCCGTCAGTCTTGGAAAAGGTGATATTCCCAGCTGGCCCAGTAATCACACAGCATTTCTGCCATCTCTTCCCTTCTGAGCCTTTGCTAGACTTGGCTAATTGATCAAGGTCTTCCTTCCTGTGGAGTCCAGATGCTACCTTGAAATGTACTGCTCAAGTCAGTTGCTACAGACTGATCACAGTTTGCCCTTCAGTTGAAATCTATTTGCTCTACCTGTTTAAAATATTATCAGACAAGGTAAGAAGGTAAAGTTAAACAATGTCTACTAGGTTTAGAGGGAAACATAAAATTAATACTTTATCTGTCAAGCTGTTATTCAAGACAATTGGCCAACACTGCCAAACATGGGAAATCTCAAGGTAATAAGTATCCAGGAACACTTCTTGAAATAATTATTTGACAAAATCCAGACAACCAAGAAGTGACTCAAAATAAATACTCTTGCATTAAAGGAACTATGGTAATTGGAATCCATCAAAATAAGATTAACCAATTATAAGTATAGGATAAAATATGCATAATTTATACCCAAGGAAATTAAGAAAGCCACTAGGGATAAATAGATTAAAATTGCTAACTCATGATTATTCAGAGGATACTGTTAGGAAAGGAAGAGTCTTATTGATGCCATCAAATCTTCTTTTAAACACAGAGGTAACTAAACCCATTGGTAAATAAACTAATGAGATTTGCTAGGAGAGTTCTTAATCTATGAAATACTCTTAACTAAATATCCTAGAATTGTTTATGATGAAGAAGACTAGTATAAACGGATTTGTGAAGCATGATTCCCAAAGAATATCATATAAGCAGCACGACTACCTAGAATATCAAGTGGAAGTATTTTATGACTAAAACATTTTGCACTGTATAAGGCTCTGGCAAACTTCAGTTAGAATCTTCGTGTATTACCCTGGTCCAAAGACCTTTCATCCCATAAGGGAGAGAAGAATCTGAGAAGCTCTGTAGGGTCTCTGCAGCCTCTCTTTGCTAGGACTTCTCAATTCTTGCATATTGAAATTATTAATAAAACTTGATATTAGATTTACGTGTAACAATTAGTTTTTACATTTGCCGTGTAACAAATAGTTGGGGGAGTTGCGTAGGCAGAAGTACAGAAAGGTCTGTTTCTTCCTAATTTTAATTTAATTTAATTTACTGGAGTAACATTGTTTAGTAACAGTATAGAGTTGCAAGGGTACAATGCTGTGATACAACATCTACATATTGTATAGTTTACCCACCACCCAGATTCCTCTCTGTTTCTACCACCATCATGTATTTGACACCTTGACCTTCTTCGTCCCCCACCCCCACCTCCTTCCCCTCTGGTCACCACCATCCTGTTGCCTGTGTCAATGAGCATCTTTGTTTTATTTGTTCATTTGTTGCTTTCTGTTTTATGTTCCATGTATAAGTGAAATTATGTGGCTCTCGTCTTTTTCAGTCTGACTTACTTCACTTAACATAAGGCTCTCAAGATCTACCCACCTATGTTGTTGGAAATGGCAATATTTCATCCATTTTTATGGCTGAATAGTATTCCATTATATATGTCACATTTTCTTTATCCAGTCATCATTGGTATAAGGACAGTTAGGTTGTTTCCACAATGTGATTATTGTTGAGTAATGCTACAGTGAACAAGCGGTACAAATATCTTTACAAATAAGTGTGTTCAAAATTTTCAGGTAGATATCATAAGAGAGATTCCTGGGTCGTAGGGTAGCTCTAGTCTTAGTTTTCTGAGAAATTCTCCATACTGTTTCCCGTAGGGGCTGCACCAACTCACATCCCCACCACCCCTGTACAAGGGCTCCCTTTTCTCCACGTCCTCTCCAATACTTGTTACTTTTGTCCTATTGATAACAGCCCTTCTAACAGGTGTGAGATGGTATCTCATTGTGGTTTAGCTTTGCATTTATCTTATAACTAGTGAGGTTGAGCATTTTTTCATATATTTGTTGCCCATCTGTATGTCTTCTTGAGAAAAGTGTCTGTTCAGGTCCTCTGCCCATTTTTTGATTGGATTGTTTTTCATTATTGTTGAGCTGTGTGAGTTCTTTGTATATTTTGCATATTAGCTTCTCTTTGGAGGTATCATTTGCAAATATATTCTTCCATTCTATTGGTTGCATTTTGTTTCACTGATGTTTTCTTCACTGTGCAGAAGCATTTTAGTTTGATTTATTTTTGCTTTTACTTCCTTTGCATATGGTGTCAAATTTACTTATTTTTGCTTTTACTTCCCTTGGATATAGTGTTGAATTTACAAAAACCCCTCTGAGACCAAGGTCCATAAGTTTAGTGCCTATGTTTTCTTCTATGTATTTTATTATTTCAGGTCTTCTATTCAAATCTTTAATCCATTTTGAGTTAATTTTTGTATATTGTGTCAGATAGCAATCTACTTTCATTCTTTTGCATATGACTTGCCAATTTTCCCAGCACCATTTATTGAAAAGGCTTTTTAGCTTTCCATTGTATGTTTTTGGCTACTTTGTTGGAAATTCGTAGCCCATGTATGTGTAGGTGTATTTCTGGGGTCTCAGTTCTCTTCTGCTGGTCTGTGTGTCTCTTTTCATGCCACTGCTGTGGCGTTTTGATTATTGTGGCTTTGTAGCATTGTTTGAAGTCAGGGAGTGTGATACCTCTGGGTTTGTTCTTTTTTCTCAGGATTGTTTTTAAAATGCCTGTTTCTTCCTTTTTTCTCAGCATGCAGTCCAGCAATACTTTAATTGAAACATGGGACTGATAAAATATATCAATCTCTGTGTTTTAATGTTTTTAGAATACTTTATACAGTTGTGAGAAGTTTTTAAAATTTCATCTCTTAAAGTGTGAAAAATTTTACATATTATTTAACAAATCATTTTGTTTTGCTTCTATTTCTTCTCATTGTGATTCCACATGCTGTAATTTGTTATTAAAAGTAGCATGTACTGTAAAATCCATCCAAAAATTTTCTATCTGTAGTATTTTTTTCAAGAAGAACACACATATGGGAAAGGTTACATAAACTTGAATTATTTTTAATAGGTATGAATCACTTTAAAATGATAAGTGGTTTACTATTTATTTAAAAACTACTAGCCAGACCCTTAGTAGGATTGATTTAACAAGCATGGGATCCTTTGGAAATACTAAAGAATGGGGAAGAAAAAGATTAAAATGTGGTACCCAGCATTCTCAGTTCTAATGTTTTGTCTCCAATCTGGTACTTTATACAACTGTTTAGAGCAACTACGCTCCCTTAATTTTTTCTGTATGTGTGGGCACATACATAGTTACTATGTCCCCAGCAGTATTTTAAGTGCTGGTAACAAGATAGAAGATAATATTCCCTCAAGAAACTTACAGTCCAAAGTAGAAGTAAAGTGTGGTGTATTGCTAAAGGTAATGAACTCTGTATAGAGTGCTATGGAGACTTGTAAGGGAGGCAGTAACACTGCATGGGCAGCTAAGGAAGGCTTCCAGGAGGAGGTGGCTAGTGTAGTAACTAAGGACACCTAAGTCATCGTATATGAGGAAGTTTTAAGATTTTGACATTCTGTTATTCAAAATGACACCTTGAAAGGGATACAAAATACAACTGTACACCTGACCGAAATAATCATGAAGGAGGACTTAGTTTCCTAGGTAGTTACATAATAAAATTCAACGACCACTAGGTAACAAATGGAGAGATGTGAATTACAGTGTAAACCTTTACAATTAACAGCGTAAAGAATGCAGATTTGTGAAGTGACATAAACTCTGTGGGTTTCATTTTTTTCATCAGAGAAGAGGTGGGGTTAAATCACATTGCTCAATATTTTGGAGACACAGGAGTCTGATGCATCCTCTGGTGACTAAAAATAAAGTTATACCCTAAGAGAGAGACTACCAGGACCAAAAGCTGACCTAGAAGTCATTGGCTTAGCAGTCAGAGAGTGGGTGGTGGGAAGGCTGATATCAGATGTTGAAAAGAGCAAACACGTTTGCTAAAATTGTTTGTATAGTAATCTTGGAAGCCAATCACATTCCTTACATACATGAGGTCATAGGAAAAAAGTGCGAAGACAGAACACATTGTAGTGAGTGGGCAGGATATGGTGGCAAAGGGTTAAGCGGAAGAGGCTAGTTTGCAAATAGAAACGAATAAAAGCAGAGGTTCTAATGTTAGAAAAGCAGACTGCTTCTAGACCCTAATTAAGATGGCATATAAAGAGGTTCTGAATGGAAACATGCCCAATAAAAATGATCATTTGATTAAAATGATGCAAGCAAAATCAGAATAAGAGTGTAGCCTACATACTTACTGCTTAAAATGTTTCAGTGGATTAATGTGCCTCAAGGAAAAGACTGGAAATAAGGGTGTGGCCTTCACACCAATTATTTTAGATAGCCTTTTAGAAGCAAGAGGGGGAGACAGAGGGAGAGAGAGAGAGAGAGATAGAGAGAGGGGTGAGATTTGTGGGGAGCAGGACAGAGGAGTATAAAAAAACTCAGCTTAGGAAACCACTGTGAGTATAGCTGTTGCACATGGAATTTACTGAAATCAAAATATAAGGTACACCCTGGCTGGTGTGGCTCAGTGGATTGGGTGTCGCCTGCGAACCAAAGGGTTGCAGGTTTGATTTCCAGTCACGGCACGTGCCTGGGTTACAGGCCAGGTCGCCAGTAGGAGGCACATGAGAGGGAACCACACACTGATGTTCTTTCCCTCTCTCCCTCCCTCTAAAAATAAATAAAATATTTTTTAAAAACAAAGAACAAAATATAAGACACCTAGTAAGTTTTGAAAGATAATTGCTGCCAAAGAAATCAAGAACTCAAGACTTAAAATGATCTTCAGCTCTCGAATTTCTTCAGGTAGGGAAAATTGCAGGAACCTACAGGAGGGCCAAAGAGGATAATGGAAAAAGAACTCCCCCAACCCGCAAGGGAGTAGAAATCCTTAAGAATGTCTGCCCAGAAGGACTTTGGGATGCTACACTCTTGTGACTGTGTATCTCTCATTTGTCCACTTTCCAAGTGAAAATATTTATGGCGGTATCCTCTCCTTGTCCAACTTCTGCACATTGGGTGGGTGTGGGGTGGGGCAGATAACTCATTATATGGAGGTCCTTATGGATCTGACATAGTTATTATTATACATCACTGGGAAACTAGACTTTGAAATAAATGTGTCGATTAATTGGCATTTGGTATTGTCTTCTATGATATATATATTTTTTAATGTGTGGGAAGAAGGGAACACATAGACACATGGCTGGCAACATTTGTATGGGAAGTTACAGCAGTCATACATTTGTATGACTGAAAGTCAAAGAATATCAAGGACAACTGAATCTCATAATTAGTATTCATGTCTAGGCATTCTGCTGGTGGCCCAGCAGTATTGAATGAGTAATGGTATGAGGGTATACTTACTATATGAATCAATGTATGTTTATTCTATAAAATTTTCTTGCTTTTACTTCAGGTAAAATGAATAATCATGATGTTGTACGAAGTTTTTCTCATAATTTGTTTTCAATTGGCAATAGTGATATAAAAGATTAAAAAAGTAGAAATATGTTCAAAGTGCAATTTGAATATAAAACCAATGTAAACAAAATATGTAGAGTATATATTTTCAAGGATGTTCTTTTTCTGCTAACATATTCATTTTCTATTAAAGTCAAAATATATAAAATAAAATCACAAATTTAAACAAAAATTTAATAAAATTAACTCACATGCATATTTGAAATGTATTTAAATCATACTCACTACTTTTTAGACATAAAACTACTCACAATTCTAGTTTTTAATGCCCATCTAGTTGCCATTGCTAACAATCAATGTTGTCCTTAAGGCCTATTACCAATTTTATAAAGTAAAAATACAAGACATCCTATACATTTGAATTTCATACAAACAGCAGTAATTTTTGGTACAGGTATGTTCCAAATATTGCATAAGATACACTTATGCTTAAAAAGCTACCTACTTTTTTATTTAGAATTCACATTTAACCTGCTTAAATGATCTCACAATACTTTCTTAATATTGCATCATGTTCCAGAGCCAGTAGTTACAAATGTTACAAATAGTATGATGATACCTAAGTAAATATCTGAGGAGAGATTAATTAAAAACCACGAGTAGCAACAAAACAGACAGTGGGCAATCCTGGGAACATGTTTCAATATATTTTAAAAAATACGTTAAATTCTCGCCCAGAGGGAATATTCAACATGTTAATTAATTTATCTTTTTTCTGACCTAAATACTTCAACATCTCAAATTCTGCCTGAATTCTGAAGCAGCAAGACATTTTCATGGTAGTCAAACAGAGCTGTTTTCTGTGTCTAGGCCAGATAGCAGAAGTCCTGGAGAAAAATTTTCCCGTGACCTGAGACCTAAATTGGTGTTAATCAGAAGAGTAGAGTTTAAAGTTATGACTCATGCTCTACAGTGCAAAGTCCTTTGTTACCAATGACATTGATAATCATTAATAAGTGTGACTGGGGGTGTAGGTATCTTGAAAGCCCAGGAACCAGAGGAGACACCCCTCATACCAAGATGTGAAGTTGAATAAATTACACTTCACATACACTTCTTTCCAAGTCCCCGTGCTCTGACCATTTCCCCGTTCGCACTGTAAGCCCACTCTAGTCTATGTGACAAAAACCCAAGTGGTAATGAAATTTAGAAGTGGAGCTATGGGATTCAACTTTGGAGGTCATGGGTATTTCAATAACACCGACAATATTCTGGATAACATTCTAAATAATGCAAAGTTAGTAGATTTAAAGCTGTTTGATTATTTTGCTTTTAAAATCTCGTATTTCAAAAGTTCTTTTGTATATATCAAAATTTTGTTTTTTAAAATTCAAAAATATAATGAAAAATATTTTTGCCACAAATCAACTTTTTGTCCTTTGATAAAAATCATGCCCCATGGTTTTCTTACTGACAGATAATTGTGCCTGAACACTATATGAAAAAATAAAAACAAGAACTTATAAATAATAAAGAAGGAAAAAAATTCCATAAAAACATAATTCAATTTTGCAAATACCATATCAGCCCTGATGCAGCCAGTGGAACAACGGCTATGTCTTTGTGTTAATGTCATGAGGAATATTGGATTTAATAATTACACAGAAAACATGATGGAGTTGCCGAGGCCAACAAGGAGGGATGCGTAAAACGTTACATAGAAAATTTGAAGGCATCTATTTTTCTAATGCAATTTATCAGTTTCCTAATTGGAAATGATCGGGACATGATCCTTTTCTTTGCCCACATACAGAGAATGTAGCCTGGAAGAGAAGCCACAGTTTAAGAGCCTTCAGTTTAAATATGGAGTGCTGCCCTTTCCTGGTAAATAGAAGGTATTGTAAAACATTTCACAGTGTGTCTGAGGAAGCAAATTTCCTCAGCATTCAATTCTTAGAGACTGGGCCCCTGAAATGCACATGAGAATAATCAACAATGAATATTATTCTGGCGACGCTTCACAGGAGAACTCCAGAGAAGATGGATCCAGGCCGCACCACCACAGATGCTGCAGTCCTCTCAAGCAGAGGCTCCCGCAGGATGGCAGCGACGACCCTTTAACACGCCGCCTAAAAAGCCCCTGCTTTGCCACCATTTTCCACAAGCCTTTCGTCGTGTTCTGTTTCACTTTTAATTTACGGTCTTTAGAATTTGACCGTTTTGGAGAGCTTCCTGTGTAGACACATTAATCTCTGCCAATGTTTATTTGTCAGTGGAACAATTTGGAGGTTTTCTTTCTTTGGATTAGTCCAGACTTCTTTCCCGATTTTTCCTTTCACACACTCAGGCCATGGAGATTGTACCCATTATATATCTGAATTTTCACATGTGTTTCTTTTTTTGTCTTTGAAATGTAGAGGAAGAAATGTAAAAAGACTGTGCCCAATGCACCACATGCCAAGGTTGCTATAACAGCCTCTTTGTCAGCTAACCCTCCCTCTTGCATATATTGGGCCTAAAGTAGGCTTTTTCTACTTCTTAAGATATGAACTTGTGACCGAGGCACCTCCAGAATTTATCGGGTGTCCTGCTTTTAGGCAAATGAGACTCTGAGCAATGGGAAAGGTGCTCGAGGTCCCTCGTGACTGCTGTATCTTTCCCTGGAGTCAGTTTTATGATCATCACCAGGAACCGAACATCCATCTGGCTGAGGAGTCATTCCCTCAGTGAACTCACTGTACTGCCCACTCTGTTTTCACCTAAGTGTTCTCTCACCTAGTTCAATAATCACTTAGCAATTGTATATATCTTTTTGACTCATAGCTCTACTCTCCCTCTCCTAAAAGACCTGTAGATTCTAGACAGGTTAGACTTTTTCACTGCTTTTTTTTCCTATCATGGCCTTTATCCTGCCACAACTAAGTACAGTGCTCTTGTTTATGACGAATGGTCATCCAGTTATACCCTCACTGGCGCTGGTGCCAATATATTCCATGCTCTCAGAGCCTCTCGTTTCTGGCATCATTTTATTTAACAACCCCTCCGTTTAAGTTAGTAACTTCTTGTGTTCTCTAGTAAGCAGCATATGTTATTCTGAAGCTTTTTTCCTTTTCCATGACATATACTAGAAATTTTTTATATGGGTAAGGCACCCCCAAGTAAACTTGTAAAATACTTAGATTTCTCTCTTTACTTTCTAGTCAAGTAAGGTCAGCAGAATGCAAGGAGTTTGAATGATATTGTTAAAGAAATAACAATTTAATGTATTGTTAAAGTTACTGGCAAAACAATATTTACATATAATTAGTATCAAATTGAGACACATTGCATAACTGATTGCAACATTCCAGGATATTGCATTGTGCTTAATAACCACTAAAGAAAAAGAAACATTCTTAAGCATGTATGTCTTATTCAGAGCGACTAGCTTAGTTTTAATCCGCCCTATATCAGTGAATAGATCCAGCAGGAAGATGTACAAAACTCTTCAAAAAGCCCTGGGAAAGAGTTCCTCTGTTTATGTACATCTAATGAGAGGGTTTAAGTGTCTGCTGTCATCTGAGCCTGAGAGCTGCTGAGATAAGATGCTTTACTTCTGTTCTCAACAAACTATATTTCCTACAATCTATCTAAGCCAGATTGATTGTAACAAATATGCTTGCATTTCAGAGAGAAATATCCAGCCTTCAAATTTCATAAGGAAGATGAGGCATGCAATTAGTTTAGAAACTGAAGTGGAGACAGTGACAGATAATGGAGTTTGGTCTTCTTAACACCAATTTTAGCTTCCTTTTCCCAGCGTTCCTTGACTAGTGAAGATGGAAAGGGAACGAACTATGGGAATGCCTAGGCTCCCTCACATCCACACGTGGTTATAATGAGACAGAGTTCTTGGCAAAGGGGTATAAGCAAGTGAACCTGGGGTTGATATCTCTCCCCGATCCTCAGGCTCAAAGCTTTATAAATAGTATTTTCTTCTTTGTTGTCCAATTTTCCTCTTTCTTCCTTGATGGGACTTGGGAATATTGAGACCTGCTTCTTCTGTGGCTGAGTAAACTCCTAACAGACAAAATCTCCCTGAAATGACAACAATAAACTTTGAGGAATAAAAGAAAAATAAATGATCTGAGATCGTAGCTGCTGACTTTAATACAATGTGCAGTTTGAGCCCATTCAAGTTAATTACCTGCTAAAACAAAAATATTAATACTCTCCTTTGGACTGTAACGGAACACAGAATCTCTACAATGTAACATTCACATGATCCATGATACCATCCAAAATTGAGTGACATTCCAGAAGGTGCAGAAAAATGTTACTCATTCTCAAGAGGAAGAACAAAAAGTCAATGAAGGCCAACCTCCAAATAGCCCTGATTTTGGAATTAGTAAAGAACTTTAAAGTAGCTATCATAACCAAGCTAAGTGAGCTAAAGGAAGATACTCTTGTAATGAATAAAGTGATAGAAAATCTCAGTAAGGAAACAATTTGAAAAAGAAAAAAATAGAAATTCTAGAACTGAAAATTATAATATCTAAATTTTAAAAAATCACTGAATGAAAGTTGTTTTTAATTAGGCTGAAGATAATATATTTTGTTTCTGGATGGATTTAAGACTGTATAAGAAATAATTTGCAATACTTACACTCAAATAGATATGATAAGCTACAGCAATCAAAGAGACCTGCCTAAAATGTTAGTGTATGTATCTATGTGCATGTATAGGTATGTTAATTATATATGACACATGGCATGTTTATTATATTTATACAATATATATTTTATTTCATATTATACATTATATATTTTAAGATATTTATTGGCATGTGGATATGTGAATATATGTGTGTATATACATTTATAACACATTTCATGTTATATAACACATTATATGTATATAACACATTATATGTTATATAACAATATATTATGACATATATGCTATACTCTGCATATGTTATATGATATATATGTATACACACATGCCAGTGCATGTTTTAAGAAGTAGATGAACACAGCTAAAATATTGCAAAGCTAAATAGGAGGCTATACAGCTATCAGAGGAACCTGCTGAAAAGTTTCCATATAATATGTGCTGTAATATATTAGAATAGATAATATATATGTTGTTATATGTATATGTATAGATTGTATATAATTTTTAAAATTTAAATATATATCATATATAATACATTGATTTATATATAAATTTTTGCCTTTACCCTGGTTACTATAGATCAGCTAAGCAAATAGTGCTTGCCCAGGGTAAATTGGTAAAGAAACAATGTTTTATTATGCAAATCTAGGTTATAGTGTATTTTTGGGGGGAAGAGTGGTTTATAAGCTTCTTTCTCCTTGCTAATACAAACTTTTAAAAAAATATATGCAGTTAATTTTATTATGGCATACTAAGTACATGCCGAAGCCTCTTCCTTCTAGCCCAGGTCCATGAAAACAACACAAATGCACAGGGAGATTAAAAAGAGGTGTCATTAGTGTGTCCGTGATTATGGAAAAGGAAACATAGATAGAAGAGAAAATTAGATTGTGGAAATAATCCAAGTCCTTTATTGCAAAAGTAGGAAGGAGCTGCAAGGGGGGTTTTAGTGACAAAGGTGACAGCTTCATGAAGTAGCAGAAACTCCGTAGCAATTGAAAGGATGGTGGTTGGTAGACCACACACAGTTGGTGTCTTCGAAGATACTGACATATCCATTCACCCCTCCCCCTGCTTTGTCAGGCTGTATAAGGAAAGAAAAGGCACAGGACTAGAGCAACATGAGGAGATTTCTTTTCATAGAAGAAAACTTCTGTGAAAAATAATGAAATATACAGCTATGTACCAGGAATCTGGAATCTGAAAATGTGAAGAAAAGGGATTTTTTTCTTGGGAAATATAAATTTAAAATCTTAGTACAAGAAGAACTAGAAAACCAGGATATGCCAGAAATCATAATTGAAATGGCAATGTATCCTTAAATTCTACCTTTGTCAAACCATCAAACTCACACATTTAAGATACAGATAATTCTTCTTTTTATTTATGCTTTTCTGGAAGATAGAAAATCATGAAAGTTAAGTTAGTATACTAACTGTATGATTCTAATTGCTCCCCTAATAGCTGAAATAAATGAGAACAATTCAAGAAGGAAAAATTATAAATCAATCTAATTTAGGAACATGTAATAGAGTATTAGAAAATGAACAACATAGAAATTCTAGAATATATATACAATATTGAAATCAATGGACAGTTTAAGAACACTAAACATACAAGAAATGACAAAGCTAGCTATGAGGAATTTATAGAGAATTCTGTGCAGGGAGATAAGGAAATTTTCTAGAAAAGCTATAGCTCATATCTAATATGAGTCCCAGAAAAAGAGAAAATAAAAAGGAAGCAATAATCAATCAATCTCAAAAAATAATCAGATTTTCCAGAGCTAAAAAAACAAGAATCTTCAGATTTAAAAAAAAAAGAAAAGGAATACATTAAGCCTCTACTAGTAAATGAAAACAAACTATAAAACAAATCCTGAGATAATATTTTTTAAAAAGACATTCAGTTGTTTGGTTTTAAATGAAGAATGACCGCAACATAAAAATTACACATGGGGTAGCCAATATTCTTATATATATTAATGACAAACAAAATAGAATCTAATGTAAAATTGTTGATAGATATAAAAACCATGATTAGTTATCAAAAAAAAGAACAACCTATCCAGAAGACATACTATTTGTACACTCGTATCTGTCTAATAAAACAATCAAAAATGCATAAAGCATAATTGAAATGATTGAAAAAATTAACAAAGCCATAAGAATGATTGAATATGTTAATACAGTTCTCTCATGAATCAAGCAGACAGAATTGAAAGCACAATAAAAGGTTTGAAAAATAAAATCAACAGTTTAATTTTACAAATCGAAACTAATAGATTTACGTAGAGCCCCGTACCAAGTAGAGGACAGGTGCTGTTTTCAGGAACACATGGGCTATTAACAAAAACTGCTCACATGCCAAGTCTCAAATAAGATCTCAACAAATTCAAAGCCATTTACTTAACTAAAATAAAATTAAAGTCCAACAATAAAATGTAGACACTGTCTAAAAAATAATACCTTTACAAATTAAAATTAGGGAGAAAAAAATCCTTTACATAGTCCATGGGATAAAAATGATTTCTAATGGGAATTACCATATAGAATCAAATGAGAAGAAAGTACTAATCGTAAAACTTTTGTTGTGCAGCTAAAATGTACTAAGAGGAGAATATATATTCTTAAGTGTGTATAGTAGGAAATAAGAAATATTAAAATTTAATGAGCTTAGCTTTCTCCTTAAGAGGCTATAAAATAATAATAATTGAACATACCTCAAAATATTAGAAAGATACAAATGTAGAACTTAATGAAATAGAACATGGAGATTTTTTTTTAAAGCTGTTTTGGGGGGAAGAACTAATACAAAGAATGTTGGCAATATTAATAAAAATACATAAAATATGGTACAATTAAACAACTTTAGAAATTAATGAGACCATATGTAGAAATAATTTGAATTTTACTGAGGGACTTTAAAAAAATAAGTGAAAAATAGAAGAGACTCATGATATTCACACTTGGGAAGACAAAGCAAAAATACCAGATCTTTGGTCAGTCTGTAAATTCAAGGCAATGTCAGTGAAAATACCAATAAAATCCTTTATGAACATTTCTAGTCTAGTTTTAGAATTCAGATGAAAGACAAAAGGTAAAGTTACAAATGGATGTGTTAACTAGATGGCGGGACTTCTTTCACAATATATACATATATAAAATCACCATGATGTGCACTTCAAATGTCTTACAATTTTGTTTGATAATAATACCTAACTAAAGATTAAAAAAAAAGGAGAAGAGGGTCTCACCTGGAAGATATTAAGTCTTAATATAATAAATCAGTAATTAGATCAGTGATAGTGTTTAGATGAAAACTTATTGCTAGCATCTCATTTTAGAAATTTAAAAAACAAAAATAACGGAGGCTTTAAGGTGGAAATGACTTATTCAAGTGGATAGTGCTTTGGTGGCTGATTCAGAGCCCAGATTCTGGTCTACTGGGTCCCAGGGCTGGCTTGTTTACTACCGTGCATGTTAGTGTCCCACATGCCGTTAGGCTAGCAGGGAGCTTATGACTCAGGGACTCTAGACTGTACTGTGGAAGAAACAATCCCCCAAACTTAGTTGGTTAAAACACGATGTTCTTTCTTGCTTAGTTTATATGCCTGACATGGGTGAGGGTAGAAGCCTGCTCCATATGGTCATTCAGGGACCCAGGCTGATGGAGACGGATCATCATGCAGCTAGACTTTCTGGGCAATTGATCTCACTCATGGCTGTGTGGGGGTCAAGGAAACAGAATTTCACAGAGGCTTTTTGTCGCCTCAGCCCAAAGTGGCATGTATCGGTGCCATTCACATATCATTAGTGAGAACTTGTCACTTGGCGGTGCCTGACTATAAGAAGGGTGCAGAGTGAGGTGCTCTCTCTGTCTGTCTAGGAAGGAAAGAACTGGATGCAGTGAGCCCTGGATTACACGTCCATGCAGCAAAGTGAAAGTAACTCTGAGCTGTTAGGCTGATGATTCTTCTCTCCCCCCCGCCCCTTTGAGCCTTCTAGCTTTTTAATGTAGTCTTAAATATCTGTGTCTGTAGCCCCATCCTAGAATTGAAATATAAATATCCGGAAATATAAGTCAAATCAGTGATCTTGGCTCTGTGTAGTCAAAATAGTTAAAATGGTAAGCAAAGAAAGAGGATGAAAACAATGGTTTGGGGGCTTGCCCATGGTGCCCAGGGATCCTCTTTATTTCTGGAGTGAAAGAAGGCAGACCTGTAGTTTACCAGAATGTAACTTTTTGGGCAGAAAGGGTTCACTCAGCTTCCTCAAATATTTACCCTTTTTTATGGGGAAAAAAAAAGTATCTGTTGCTTATGGTAAGGGGAAAGTCTGATGCAAACAGATAGTTAGTAAACTCATAGAATTTTTATTTAATCCTTTTTCCATAACAAAAGTGTTTTGCCTTAATTTAATACAACTCAATTAAAGATATACACAGAAATTTTTTTTTATGTTTTTAATGGTGCATGTGTTTTTTCATCTATATAATTTATACCAGGAAGGCAAAGTTTAATCAACTCTTTAAAAAAGATTAGAAATCAAAACAAAAGATATTCAGGAGCTAATCTAACATCTTACAATCTAGTATGCCAAAATATAAAACATGGATACTTTTGAAGAACAGTTAAAATTTTAAAGATGTGCCCTATAATCCTCCAATTTGGAAGCCATGCCCACCAATAGCTTTCACTGATGTTATAACAGGATACTATGTTGTCATTAATATATTGATATAGTCAATGTCATGAAAAGAACCCCATGACTTATTCTAAAGTAGAGAGGAGGGAGCAGATTATAAAGTAGAATGTATTTTGCAGTCTATTTATGCAAAATAAAGCTATGTATTTATGGATATATATGCACAGAGATTGGCTAAGCGTAAAAGTGATGGCTGTTTGGGTGGTGATATTTTGAGAAATTTTTATTTTTTTTTAATCTTGATTCCCCCCACCTTTTTTTTTAACACTGTCTCTATAGATTTTGCAAATGTGCATTTGTTTTCAAAAGAAAAAAAATTTTAAAGAGTAGCTTTGGAGACTAAATTATACATACATTTATGCATAATTGCAAATCTGTATATTCTATTTCAGACCCTGGGTATTGGCTTACAACTGGGTTCCCAGTAAGGTCTTAGTATTCCTTTGAAATATTAACACTGTGGATATGTCTTACCTTTTAAGCATTACGAAGAACAGTTTAAAATGTAAATGACCTATATTTTATTAGAGATGGATTGTAGCTGTTTTACTCTAGTGCCTAATCCAGAGACCTTTTAATACCATCTCATCATCGAGAAGCCAAATATATTATTCCAAGTTCAGAATAATTTGGTAACTTTTGTCTTCTTTTGTGTAAAAATGCTTTATCTCTGGAACAGGAACATAAACGCGGAGGCAGAATCGCACGCAGTGCTTTGGCAAATGTTAGGCTATGCTCTGATTCATCCCTTGCACTTTGGGGGGATAACATTTACCTCTATCCTCCCCATAAATGCTCCTGATGCTTCTTCATTTCTGCTTTCAGTCCCGAGCCCAGTTTTGTTTTTTGGTTTTTGTTTGTTTTTAATGAAAACCACCTTCTATAGGTCCCCTAGGAAGCTGAGAACACTTCGTGCTGCAGCAGCTCCTGGAGGGGATGCTAACATAAGCCAGGTAGAGAGGGCCTGCAGGACATCCTGCCTGCTCACACCTGCTCTGCACTTGGAGTTCCTGCCTCTCTGTGCCCTGCTGCCAGCTGCACCTGCCTCGGCTGTGCCAAAGCCACAGGTCCCTCAGGGCTACGAGTATAGAAAAGAAACCGTGCTCTGGGGTCCAGAGGGACACAACTGCCACATGCTAAAGAGGTGTCTGAATGCTGGTGTTGCTACCTGAAAAGATACTGGAAAGAAGTATGCAATTTAGTCCACAGCCTTTTTTGTGTTTTGATGCCGAGCTCTTTTAGTGACAGGTTTCCTCTCTTGAGTTGTTTCTGCCTGTTTCTTCTTGTCCCTCCTTTGATTGAGATGCATCTCTATGGAAATACTGCACACCTTCATTTTTGAGGGAATTTCTTGGTTTGCATTCTCAGCGAAGTATCACCGTTTGCGTGTGAAGGCCAGTCTTCATTCATGGTCTGCCCGTGAGAACACCAAGGGTTCACGGAGATAGTTTTCTTACACTGCACCCAGCAGACTACAGAGGAAACATGGCTGCCATCAAGGGATCCGTGCCATCAGAACATTTGGTTTCTAGTCTCCCAAGTCCTCTTTGTTTTTGATCGTGACATTTCTTCATGCTCAGATGCATACATGATGTAACATTCTTTGTTGATGTTCTGAAATGTGCTTTAGAGTTATTTTGGCTTAGCATAAAATAAGAATGGGGAACTAAACTTTTCGGGTTGAACTGCTAATCTATTCCTTCCCTTCTTATTCCCCTGGCTTTCTGTACCACGCATACTTGTATGTTTTTAAACCCAAGACTGGTATGTAATAAGCCCTAGACTGTTTTGTTGGAAACAGGGCAAATGAGAAGTCTCTCCAGGGGATCTGGGGACCTTTATGGTGGTGGGAGAGAAAGCCCTAAAGGGGAGTTCCTCGCAGCCTAATTGTTGAGGAATGATGGAAGTTCAACAGCATGGAAATTCTACTTCTCGCTTCAGCTGAAAAGGTGCTTACAAAGGTAGCTGGGTGATTTTAGCAGTTTGCCTTATTTTGAAAATCCAATTTGGAAGCTTCATTAAAGGGCACTAATTTAGTGTCTTAGGGGAATATGTGTTTAAAGGAGCTTGTCGAGACAATCTTAGATGTTTGCCAGTGTGTAGGTGAGCTCAACTCCCCAAGCTGGGGTTACCTGGTTACATGCAGACTCTTTCACTTCAAACATTATACCAGATAAACTCACAAGCACCAAGATCAAAAGACTAACAGCCCCACTTTCTTTTCTCACACTACCACCATCTCCTGTCCCTAAAGTTAAGATGCTTTCAGTGCATAAGCAATTCTGTTACTGGCGCCGTAGACCTGTCACAGAAGTCCCGTAAGGTAGACGTCAGTATTAGCGAGGTTAGTGGTGGTCAGTATAGGACAGGTCAAGGACCTTGAGGAATGGTAACTGTTTCAAATTGTTGTAAAATATACAAACACTTTCTGAATGCCTAGAAGAATGACTTCTTGCTCACTGCCTACCTAATGTTCCCAGAAGATGTATTTCAGTCCCACATTGGGACACAAAATTTAAAATTGGGTAGCTGAAAGTTAATTACCTACATGGCCTCAAATAAACTTGAACCTTCTCAAGTTCCTAATTTGTTGACAAAACGTTATGAGAAAAGGTAGAAAATTTAGGTGAAGCCAATTAGTCTTATCCTTCTTTGGGGTGCTTTCCTTTCTGTGTTAAATTTTGTCATCCAGTCTGTCTCTCCATACACTTATAAGGCAGTGAAAAATGTTGTCTTGTTCTTTTACATAACCTCTGGAGTTTGTACTAAGAGTTCTGATTGAGTCGCCCTCCCCACCCCCCACCCAATGGCTGTAATTTCTAATTCAGTTTGTAGCATCGGGTTCCATTTTCTTAGTGAATTCTCAGAGTAAGACCTGATTTGTTTTAGGAAGAATTTGTATTAAGAGCAAGTTGTTAAGTTTTCCTGTAAGTTACCTATCCATCCATTCAAGAGATGCTGATGTCTAGTCCTATCCAAAAGCAAAATCAAATACGCCGACTCTCTTCCCATGTGGTCCTAATTGTGTGAATTTATGAAATAGCACAACTTAGCACAACAATCCCTCCCCCAAAGTAGGATTTTTCGTGATTTGAGATAAAGGAAAGGAAAGAGAACTGGAAACACTCTTTCCTAATTTTTCCCTTGAATTCCATGTGGAAGGAGCGGGGAAATTTCCGCTAAAATGGTTTTGGAGGGGACCGAGCGGGCATAGACTGACATAAAGGTCTTGAATTCCTTAGGCTTCGTTTGCTGAAACCTTGTACAACAGATTCGTTCTAATTCCAGCAATAGCTGCTCCCCAAGGCAGACAATGGCTCATATTTGGAAAATACAGTAATGACCTATTCATCAAGGATCAGTACACTCTTCTCCTAGTTTTTTTAGAGTGTTTTGTAGAACTACACATGTTATCTCTTTGGTACTTACAGTCAATATCTTAGCATATATGAACACGGCTATAGCTGTTGAAATTACAAAAAGGGGGAAGGTGCGTCCCTTAATAAATCAGTTTATAATGTCTGTCACCTGGAATGGATGTCAATAAGTGAAACTAAAAGGAGGTGGACTTTTTTATGATGTGGTTTATGCTAGTTATTTATTTGTTGTCTGTTCACGGGATCACTGGTTGCAGCTGGTACGAGCCGATTTTCTCCTCTTCAATTTATTGTGGGGTGGGGGGGTCCCTGTACCAGATCCATAGGTGTTCCGCATCTACATTTCAGAAGCTGAATTGCCGGATACTGTCAGAATGAGCTTTGGCAATTCCATGCAGGCGTGTACATCTATAATTTTGCTTCACATTAATAACAACCTAGCAAAGAAACCCAGAATCAAATGCCTTGCTCTCAGCTGGGGGCAGAAAGCCAGAGTGATATATCTTGACTGGTGATTTATAGTGTTGGCAAAGTAGGCGCTACAAGCGCTCAGGATGGGTGGGTGGTATTCCGGAAATGTATTCCCATTCCTCCACAATTCCCTTTTTTTTCTGTTTTGTTTTGTTTTTTGGTTTGTTTTTTCCCTTGTAGCGTGTGCCCTGAGACAATTGGGGGCGGGGGGGGGGGGATTACAGATAATAAAAATAGCAGATCTCCAAAACAAATGGAAAATGCAGCTCTTCTGTTTCTTTTGATGTCAGCTGTGTTCCCTGCCCCATCCCCTGCACTGCCCGCATCTCTGCAGCACCTTTGTGATTCTAAACTAGCGCTCGGGTGGGCCGCAGTCCGGGCAGTCGCCCACAGGCAGTGCACTTGGCGCTGCTCACCGGACTTTCAGTCTTGCTCAACGCCGCGAATCTCTGAGAGCTCTGAGGCTAAGGATTCACTGGGTGGAGTGAGGTGTTATTGTGGCATATTCTCTGCAGAGTTGGCCTGGAAAGTGAGCACCGAAGCAAGGGAGCTGAGCAAGGATTTGCCAAGTGTCCAAGGAGTCTCGAGGCGCCAGGATCGGTATGCATTTGGGCTCCGGCAACGGGGGCGGTGCGCGCTTGCTGGCCCGGAGCAGGGAGGCTGTATGGAGGGGCAGGGGGCAACGTGCCAGTTTTCTCTCTGATTAATGATGCTCACGCTGCCGCGCGTGGCTCATGCGCTTTGTCTCTAGCCTTGGGGCTGGTGGAGAACGGCCAGGGGAATGGATGGAACTGCGCGCGCCAGGCACACCTGGCAGGTGCCCCTGCTCCGACTCGGCCAACTCTGGCCGCGCCCTGAGGCAGAGAAGCTCGGGCATCCGCAGGCACCCAGCCGCGGCCATCTCCGGGGTGTGGCGGGTCAGGGGACTAGAGTCTGCAGCCCAAGCAGCTGCGGGGCCACATGGCACACTCCCATTGCCTCCAGCCAGGGCGGGACCGGACACCGCAGGGGCTGCAGAGAGGAGCTGGGCGCCACCCCCCACGGCAGTACCAGCCGTGTGGGAGGGCAGAGTCAGGCGGAGGGGCAGAAGACGGAGGCGGGAGGTAGGGGACGCGGAACCGAGGGACGGACCAAGGCTGGCTGGCTGGCTGGCTCAGAATGGGACTGACAGTGACAGCGCTACGGACAGGTGCGAGCAGTTAGGCAGCCTGAGACAGAGGGAGAGGCTGGAGAGAGAGAGAGAGAGAGACAGAGAGAAAGACAGAGAGAGAGAGAGAGAGACAGAGGGAGAGAGAGAAAGAGAGAGAGAGAGAGAGAGTCAGAGAGAGAGAGAGAGATTCACTGCTCCCTCCCCTGCAGACGCCCTCCTCTGTCCGAGGGAAGAGGCTGGGGCACTGAGTGGGAAAGGGAGAGATGCGGGCTCAGAAGAAGGCAAGAGGGACCCTGCATTGCTAGTGGGACCGAGCGACGAGGAGAAACAGACCCACTCACGGACTGACAGCGAGAGTGGCAGCTCGAGAACTGAGCGCAGGAAAGCCAGAATCCCGCGCTGTGCTGTCAGGCTGAGCGAGAGACAGACAGACAACGTGCAGAGAGACAGACGGGCAGACAGGAGGTGGGGGGCACGTTCATTCCCAGCAGCAACCCAGGCAGAGAAGGCAGCAGCGTGCCCCCTGAGTGTGTCTGGAGCAGCGACAGGCAGCAGGGGCGGCGGGGTCGCCAGCTGAAGCCACCAGCCTCGCGGAAGCAGTGGCCGCCACAGCCTAGCAAGAATCCCAGCCTACGCTATAAAAACCTCGTTTTTCTAGCAGTTAAATAAATCGACCAAAAAAAAAAAAAAAGAAAAGAAAGAAAGAAAGAAAGAAAGCCAAGCCAAATCAAACAAATCCAGCCAAATCAAATCATTGAGAAACAATAATATTAATAAAAGCCAAAAACTTAATCAAATCAGTCAAGGCACCAAGACGCTGGGGGGATATCCACTGTGCGGCCAAGGTAATAATCAAGGTCTTCGACGTGAACATTGCACGCCTTTTGTGAATATTTTTCTTCTCCTTTCTGCCATATATCTGTGCCTTTCTTTCTGATTGTTTCTAGTCTGTATTTCTCCTTCGTGTTTGTAGAAAGCTGTTGTTATATATGTATTGTGTTGTTTGTCAAAGGAGGGGTAAACAACCCCTCCCCCAAGTGAGGCAGAATGGAAAGCTGTAAGAGAACTGAAAAGGGCAGTTCCTTCATGAGCGAACTCTACAGTGATTTACGCAGGTATGAGGCAGAAAGTTTGTGAGGCTCTGATTTCAGCTGAAAGAGAGCCATACAAGGGGGCAAAAAGTTGTGACCTGTTTGTCATGCTCACAGGACTTGGGGTCCTGGCTCCCAAGGGGGTTAGGGAGGGAAAATAGATGTTCAGTTGTGTTTTTACATGTTTGAAATCTGTGTTTTATGGCAAGCCCCTAATTTGATGTCTTCTGTGCCAGATTATAAGTTTAGTGGTAGAACTGAGTTGCATTAGACAGCTGTTTAGAAAGTTTCTTAGGAAGAGAAATTGACTCAGTCTTTATGCATAGAAATAGAGCTGGAGAGGATGTGGTTGCTGTCAGCTGCTCAGGCCCAGTACTTGGTCACCTCCTGAAGATACAGGATAAGGACAGAGTGCAAGGCTAAAAGGCAAAACAAAGAGGGAAGTTCCAAGTTACAGGGACGGGGAGCTGCAAGCACAATGCAAGGCTGGTAAATAGTCACTTTCATGAGAATACGTTTAGGATGCAGATACCAGGTACCTGCTGAATTTATGATTTTTAGGTCAATTGGTATGACACTTCAGCCTCTCTAAACAAGCATGGTATTCTCCAAAGTTGAAATGAAACTGAACAAGATTGCACTCAAATGCTGACTAAATTCAAAAGATTCCTACCTCCTCCTCATCCACTTTGGAGATCATCAAAATTGCTATGATTGTTTTAAGAAAACAGAGAAATGGAGATGACAGGGAATCATCTTTCACATGGTAAAAGTTATAAAATCTTTGACACATGCTTTAAAATAAATGCACCTGCTCCTTTGATCCTCTGTATTTGTGTCACCACAGGGCTTGCATGTCTTAATAGGATTGTAGTGAATGTCATTTTCACAAAAGGCAGTCATTTGGAAGCCGAGAACTCTAGCTATGTTTTGTTCAAATCGCCGAGTAATCTACTATCTTGACAATAATTGCTTCTGCTGCATTCCTAATGTGGATCGCATGTGAGAAATGATGTGTGCACTCTTTTCAGGTTTATGTGGATTTTTAAGGTATGTATTTGTGTTTGAACCTATATTTCCTTTCATATCACATATTTTTACTTCTTTTTATTGCTTCAACTACCAGAATATTTTTTAATTTTCTGGAGAGCTTAGTATATCCTCTAAGGAGTACACTTCCTCATCACAAAAGATACGAAAGGCTAACTTATTACTATCCTTGCTTATCAATGCAATTAATAGTTTTAGAATAACTTGGTTTAAATGCAATTTTCAAGTCATTTAGACTCCTAGGCATACATGTCTTAATTTACCTTGTCTGGACATGATTTATATTATTTTATAAATAATATAAAGTTGCGGTAGGTAAATGACTATTTAATAGAATACTTTGTTTAGGTGAGTCATCTTTAAAGAAACTTACACAGCTCCAGAAACTGACTTGCAGTTTCTCAGTGACTTGATTCCACTACAAGCTAATGTACTTTGCAATGTTCTGCTCAAACTGAGACAAGTTTGTGTGTGCTCTTAGATTTGCAAATTGCTGATCTCCCAGTGACTTTCCCTCCCAGATCCCAGCTGAGTGGAGTTACCTTGAGAACTGTGGCATTAGCCCTGTTAGAGCATGCTCCAGTGGGGAGTTCTGTGCAGTCTATTTTTAATGCTATTTAATGAAGGAGCAAGCGCCTCACTCAGCAATAAAAGCAGCATGATGGAAGACAGAGCAGTGCGTGGTTATGGATACTGGAGAAGGATATTTGGGAAGGTACAGACTGGCTGCCGGATATGGTAATTTTAATTAGTCCTTAATATATGGCACTAACAGAAGTCAATTGACTTTTGTGAGCAATTTACACATGAATAGTTTGATATGTCTTCATAAACCTCTTCAGTGATTCTTAGAAAGAAGATTCAATAATTGGAGTGCCTTAAAACTTAAGCAAGATACTAACCAGGGACTTTCTGCATGCATACTATTTTTAATACAAGCCTTGTTCTTGGGTGGTAAGAAATGCAAAAATGATTTCAGGTTCCTATAATATTGCTCTAGTGAAGGGTTTGGAGCTTATAACATGTAACTGACATCGTTCTAAGGCATTTTGATAACTTGAAGCTTTGCCTTGCGAATTTTTTTTGTAAACTTGAAGGCTAGGTCCAGGATTGTGGCAACTCAGTGAAGCAGGGAGTTTTGATTGATTGGACTTGATAGACTATTTGAGTTGTTTTCTCTCCTTACTTTGAAATAAACGCAGTAGATTATCTTGCTGGAGGTTAAATACTTTAATATGTAGATTGCAGAGACAGCACTGATAATTTTTGGAATGTAATAATGAGGGGGGAGTATCTTAATATTATGGTGCGTAAAACATAAGAAGCCATCTGTCTGCAATGTTTGCATGTACGCAGAACACTTGTCTTCTGATAGAACGTGAGAACGTTCACTCAGAAGTCTCCATTGTTCATTTTCATATTAATAATATACTGTAATCAGGTTATTTCTTTGTGCAGAGTGAAGCTGATTAGACAAATGCCTCAGAGGTCTTAAAATTAGTAAACATAAGAGAAAGTGATGTTTTATTAAGTGGGAAAGTAAGCCACACAATTATTATTAAATAAAGTCGTTAGAGCGATGTACAAAGTTGTTCCGGATTTTGCCAATTTTTATGAAAAACAATAAAACAAAACGACTAAGGAAATACATTGCAAGGAGTTACTGTAACTTGTTATTGTTTGTGTTTTGCACTTTGTACTTCCAGAGGGGAAAATAGTGTACACTAGCTCTAATATTTTCCTCAGTGGTCATGCTATTTGGACCACAGCGCTGCTATCTTTCTCAAGATTCTCGAGTCAGTGGGCATTCTCATTGGAATTCAATGTGTATTTTGTCTGTGGACAAGATAATGATAAGCTACTTGAGTAGAGCATGGAATGAGTCAGCCACTGAAGACATAATATACAACGTAGCCAGAAGTGAATATGATTGAGAAATCTCATTAGTATGGGGAGACAGTTTGAAGTTCAGAAGGTTGGAAATTGCAAATGAACCATTTGTATATAAGTTAGTTCAGTTCAGATTTGCTTTGTGACAAGGTTGGTTAGGCAAGAATATGGGGCTTAAAAATGATGTCGACACTGAAAGCCATTTCTTCAGATGGTAAGTACTGGCATCATTCTGACTGGTCCCACACAGTGGGAGCATGTTTAGAAATTTGTGAGTCTCTAATCAGAAAAAAAAAGAATTGGCTTCCTTAAAAATGCATTATGTCGCCTGGGAAGTCCTGAACATATTTCAAGTCAGTGATTATGAACTTATAAAACATACACTTCTTCTCTTTAGACAAAGGATCTTCATTTTTTTTTAGGAAATCAGTGGTTCCAGAAGCTCCTCATTTCTTCTGGCTTTGCTTTCTTTTATTTTTCATTCTAACATTGAAATTTAAATATGATCAATGATTTCCAGCAGTGATGTAAGTAAATGCTGAAGGACTGTTAAAGGTAAAAAAGAATATTAGCAAGATGTATCTGTGACTAATCTAGATCTTGTTTTTCTCAGGCTATCTTTGCTTCTGGGTGTTAGTTTTCTTTAAGGTGTATTTATGCCAAGTTCTAATAAATTGATATTTGTCAGTGACTTGGAGTCTTCTAATTTAAATTGATTTTGCTCATTTTGGATTAAACTTGGCCCTGGATATTCAAAGTATATATTGCTTGAATTTACATCACCATCATTTCATTTCTGTGAGGATAGGTATAAACTCAGATATAAAATATTAAATTGTATACATTAATATAATTTGCTTGGTAAAGAGTAAAGTGTTTCAGACAGTGTATTATGTTCATTCAGCAATTTTTAATGTTTGGTAACATTGTTATCTGTGTCTCAAAATCCTCTGTAGTCTGGTGATATTTTCTTAAGGTATAAAATGCCTATACAACGTTTTGAATGTATCTTTCTCTAAAATTACTGGGATATATCTGTGCCCTGGGAAATAGCTATGCAGGTAAACCAAAAAGTGAATTGAAATAATTACTGGGGACAATTGACAGGAAATTGAAAAACAAAATGCTTGACTAGAATACCCCAAATTGACTCTACTTTGAAATTGAATTCTTGGCGTTATGTCATGCTCTTCTTTTGTAGCTACCTGCATAGATCTTAGTATTGTCAGGCAAAGCAAATGTTAATCACTGTCTATGACCACAGAAAATCAATATTTTAAATTCCTCTGCATACATTTCCCAAGGAAATTTCTTCTGGCAGTTTTTTATAAGCCCCGCTTTATATACACGTCAGTGCTACAAGTTACATAAGATTTTTTTATAAGTTCTGTAATCAGGTGATACCTATTAGCATAAAATTACAATGGGGACTTATGAAAATGGCAAAGATTTAGTCCAAAATTGTCTCATTCAAGGTACACATTCACAATTATTTCTCAGTCATAATTTTAGACATTTTTAAAGTAATTTACTCCACAATTGTTCTTTTTAACTAGCAACAAAATAATTTAATTTTCTCCAGGTAAAGGGGAGACGGGGTCTACTGATGATTATTATCCCTTATAAATCCAGGCCTCTTACCACATTCTCACATTTCATACTACTTCAGAATGATATAGCAGTTCTTACATTAGAAATCATTGTGGGTAACACACAAAATATTAAGATTTGGTTAGCAAAATCACTTCCCTCAATAATAACATTGGTTTCCAGATAAATAAAAATAAAATATGGTTTCAATTAAAAAAAGAAAGGATTCAAGATTTTTAACAGAAAAACAATTACGTCACTTTTTATGCAAATCTTTTGGCATATTTTGCAGAGATTTGTTTGGCACGCTGTGGTTAATGTTTCTACGCAGAATTGCATAATGTCATATACAGCCTTTTTTCTACAGGTTTTTTTCATTGAGACATATTCACCAAGCCTATCTACCTAGATAAACCTAGTAACAAGTCCCTGATACTCACAGAAGCTAAGAAGTAAGTCCTTGTGACAGGAACACCCAAGAGAAGAACTCAGGGACCTCTCAAACACATTGAGTGCTGCAGTTCTCAATAATGGACGTGTGTTCTCTTACATTTGTATTATTGCTGGTTGCTTCCTTATTACACACTAAATACTGGAGATAAGACTGAGGGCCATCTATAGGGAAATGGAAAACAGACGAATGGCGCTCATATTATTTAGCAGGCTTTCTTCTACTTACCATGACATAATATTCACTTTAGAACATGCTTGTCCATGGAATCATACCTTAAAGGAAAAAAAGTAGTGCACGTTGACATATTTTGATCTGGTCCGAATTGAGAATCAATACCCATAATGGAGGCAAAATATATCAAGATCTTCAGAGAACAAAATGGCACATTGACTTCTAAAAGTCTGATGGTCCTACAAGTCCAAATATAACATCCCTTGACATGTAAATCAGAAGGCCCAGCTATTATCTACTTGTTTGGTCATTTGAGTTGCCTTCAGATGATCTCATCACTATGACAGAGATCTAGAGGAATCAAACCACAGGTCAACAGAGAGTGGAGGAAGAGCATGGAAACACGCTGGCATTCAGGGCCTGGACATAGCTATGCAACACCCACCTGCTTATGTACTCAATAAGAAAAAAAAATCTATTATTCTTGCAGCTTTTACCAAAAGTTATAAAAAATGTTTCTAAAACCAGAACCTAAAATCCTCACATGAAGTTCCCAACATTTATTGATAAGAAAATATCTAAACTCTACATCGACATGTTTTTCTTAGGATTTGCTGATTAATATGTACGTATCTTTGGTAGAAACCCCAGCATTGCTGGCATTTGATTTAATTTAATCATCAAAAAGCTGTTGGATGGAAAATAAGCAGATTCCATCTGAAGATGTGACAGAACCAAGACTCCCCCAGCATTTACAAGCTTTAAATACTCATTTCTTCTTTATAACACTATCTTTGAAAAACTCAGAGTATTAAAAACAAAACTTTTGATTGAAAATATGGCACTGTTTTTGGAAAAAGATTCAGGTTTACAGTCAAATGATGACTCTTTAAGCCAGTGTAGCACATACTTGTGCTAAAATTGCTATTGAATTCTGCCAAAGTAGTTAATTTTCAGGATTTTGTAGTCATATCTCTGATCTTATTTATCTGGCTTATGAGAATGATTGCACTTACACTTTTAAATTACATACTTTTATGTCTGTTTATTTTAAATTGAATTAAATAGCTGGTATTGTAAGAACTTTAAGAAATTATCAAACATCTGGCATAACATTAAAGATGAATTCAAAACCTCACTGCAAACAACTAGCTGGTATTAATGATTCTGTTTTTTCGTTTGTTTTTTTTTTCACTCTGGTGCTGATTTAACTTTGGTCACAGCACATACTTCCTTTGTGAAGATTAAAATCTTACTCCAACCCTGAAATTTCCACATAATCACTAACAGAATTCTGGAAACACTATATAATGTAGCATGCAGCCACGTTGCATGTACATACTGTTGCTATCTGCACAATTAAGCACTCTAACAACTGGTGCTTTAATCTTTAGTTATTATTGTAAGTATTGTCTTGATCTGGAACTATGAATGACAGTTTTCAGTGTTTATTTCTTTCTCCCAGCATCAAGAGATGAGAGAGCACACATAGCAAAATGTGACAAAGTTGACAGATGCAAAGTTGTGTGTGTGTTTGTGTGTGTATATATCCCATCGAGAGGGATATTATTTATCATGCAAATTATTGTAATGTCTGCATTATTTGTCTGATGTGATATGGGAAGCTGTTTTGAACTCATTGGAACTTCTGATCCAAAGTCAGGTTAAAACTAACCGAGGGGATGTATACCCAAGGTGGGCTCAGGGCTCCCACCTGAGTGGGAGCAGGTAACTCTGCGTGCGATGAAGGCTTTACCACAAGGAAGCGTGGGCCTCCATGAGATTTTGCAGGTTAAAAAAAATGTGTGAAATTTGCATTGAAAGAAAGGGTCTAGGAAAACAAGGCCTATATAGGGTGTTGTATCCAGATCTCACTTCCCCCAAAACTTACCTTCATAAATATGTAATTTACCACCTGAACCACCCGTCCCAGTGTTTGGCTTCTGGGTCTGAATAAAAAACGAATAGTGTAACCACAGCCGAGATACTAAACCTCTCTGTGCTTCATAACTTTAGCAGATTAAATTGTGTAGAAACACCAGTCCAGTCTGCACAAATTACTAGTTACTTGACTAGCAATTTTGTTCATTGCTCATCGCTTCGATTTCTGAGAATATACAGTACAATAAGGCCTACCTTGTAGGACTGAACAAAGCACCTGGCCAATAGGTATTATTTGCTATAAAGAAACCATTATCTTTTCATATGAAAAAATTTAGAGAGAGAGAGAGAGAGAGATTTAACCTTATTACACGAGACAAACCTCCCTTTAAGAATTTTTTCTTAATTTTTATTTATTTATTTTTAGTAATTTAGAGCTCTTCTGTTCCCACCCCATAAAAAATTTGGATGGTTAAAATTGGAGACTAGCTTTATTCTTTCTGTGACTAAATATTAAAGGCCAAGCCAGTGTGGTAACTAACCTAGGAAGAGTACATTACGTAAGAATCATGACATTTAATAAGGCCATTATCTTCTGTCAGTCTCTCAGGGAAGGGAAGTCCCTTCTAGATGTGTCTAAATAATGAGCCTATAGGCATTATTTCTCCAAAACATTTTAATTGTGTGATTTGTACCATCTAAAAGGGGCATCTAAAAAACCAACTAGAAAGGGGTTGGCATGGATCCATGGAGGAATCATGTTAAACCCTGAACTGCTGGGTGAGAGCCAGGAAGCAGCACACTTGGAGGGGATGGGAGATGGAACGAATTTTCAAATCCCTCCCAGACCGGAAAGCAAGTGGACCTTTGGGTCCACTCCCCCACACCCCCTGGCACCCCCACAGAGTGCTCTAAGCATGGAGTGAGCTGTTTGGATGGGGCAACTGATCTGACCTCAGACCCTGAAGTATTTGCACATAGTTTTGCTGAAATAAATTATTTCTACACCTGTGTGAAAATGACCAGAAGATAGGGAAACGTCTTTCATAATTGGGGGTTAATCAGTAGGCCCCACCCCCAATCAGGAAATGGAGAACCACAACAGAAGGTGAGCCATGCAAAATAGTAAATTATCAGATAATCACACTTTATTTTTTAATCATAATTTGAATACCAACCATTCTTAGGGATAGCACAGGCAGAAAGTTATACAATGAAACTTCTCTGAAGGTACCTGAGAATAAATTTATAATCTTTGGTATTCAAATATTATCTGAAAAACAAATAAAATAAAAAGGAAAGAGTAGAAAGGTTATAATACATATTATTATAATATATAGTATGTTATGATATGTAATATAATATATAATATTATATAATATATATTCATCATAAGACACATGCTTAAATATGAGTCATTTAAGTAACTCACACATTAAGCAAAAAAGTGATTTAGCCCAAAAGCATATTTCCCAATATATTTTTATTTATTGTCCTTAGCAGTTCTTGCTTACATGTGGCAGATATTTAATCAAAATTTCCTGAATTAAAAACCGACCTTTATATTGTTGATGGCATTTAGTAATCAGAATTCAAAATCAGCTCGAAGTTTCAATTGTATTGTTTCCCTTAAAGTTTCAGCTTAAGTGGACTTGACATTCATCTTTCTGAAAAGAGAACACAGGGATGCCCTTATTTTTAAATTGCAACTGACCTGGAGATTGTTTTGGCTCTTACAAAGGAGTTTTTTCTTCAGATCTCAGGCAATGAATAGGGTTTCTACAAGAATAGCAATGGCTCCTAAATAGTCCGCTTTAACTGAATACATAGGTCTCATTTCCCTCGACGTGGAGACAGATGAGCCCAAGGCAAGTTCACAGACAATTTCCAAATCATTGGTACTCAGAACTAGAGACAACTCATGTTTACTAGATATGACCTTTGGTTGATTAACCATGGTGACGGTGACCCAGGATGTGGGGAAAGAATTCACTCCTCTGAAGGCCTGGGGCAAGTAGGCGGCCTTGGATCAGAAGGGAGGGGTGAGGGAAGGGGGCGGGGATGGGGCTACTGAGAGGCTGGGGAATTTCAGACCCCTCTTCTGGCCTGAAGCAGAACAGCTCTAACCAAGCTATAGGAGCTCGAGTTTCTCTCCCTGCTACATGGGAATAGCAATAGGATTAACCAAGGTTAAATAACACGCCATTTAATCCATTCGGGATCATTGAAAACTGGATTAATGTTTCACCCCTCCCTATAAAAATAATCTAGTCCAAAAGGGAGGGAAGCAACGGATTCAGAGTGTATCTCTTAATTTACCTCCTATATGTTAAGACATGCTATATGGGGTTCTGATTGAATGAACTTCTCTTCACCCATCCACTACCCAAAGAAAACCCAAACCCGGCACCCTGATTGAGAGAGATGAGAAGCACATTCTGTTGTTGTTGTTTTTCTCCCTGAGACTATGGCAGGTTTTAGGAATACACAGAAAGCAACAGACTCTGACCTAGCTGGTCTTCTCATTTGGAAGTCAGAAAATATATTCTGGACCACACTATGTCAAAGTAGGGGAATTTCTATCACGTTGAATGGAGGGGAGCTGAGCGCTTGTGTGATAGTCAGCAAGACTTGTCTTTGCATCAGATATCGTAATTATTCATTTGTCCTTCCCATTTCAAATACTTACTGAAGGTTTTCAATGTGTCAAGTCTCATGCTAAATATTTGGGAAATTGACTGTACCGGACGGACTTTATAGGCATTTGGGCGACTTAAGTGCGATTTAACAGTTTGGACAATTAATTGAATGATTGAGAATATGAGGAAACTCCAAAATGATAGATGGTAAAGCAACATGAATTAATTTTGACAAATTAGGAAAACATTTCTTTACTGGGCAAGTTAATTGGGAAAATTCGTAGGAGTTGTCTCAAGAGTAGAAACCATACTGTTTCCAGAAAACAAACAAGGAAGAATGAGCACCACTGGTAAGTTGGGGAAAAGGTCTATATTGTTGATTACACCAGAAACTAAGACCATCAGTTGGGAAGCTCTCTACCAAAAGAAAGGAGTCAACTGATTAATTAAGAGGATCTATGCGAAATTGAGATGAGGCACTATATTCTTTTTTGATCTTTTGAAAGGATACATTAACAATATTGCATACTAGAGTTGCAACCAACTGATCCAAGTTGAACTAGGATTCTGAATAGCAAAACAAAGTTCAAGGTTATATTGGTCATACCAAAATATCTGTTTAGAATTAAAAAACTTTTTCTAAAGGCAGATTATTCTTTGAGTTTGTTTTGAGGTTCCACATTTGTGTGTTTGAGAGAAGAAACTAAAATAGTTTCAGAATATTATGAAAGCCTTTGATAGATTGAGAAATAGTGCCTGTAAGGAGGAGATGGGTTTACATATGAAACTTCAGAAGAGTAAAAGATCTGCTTTATTGGATGCCTGAAGGATGGTTTGGTGTTCTTTCTTTTCTTTCCTTCCTTCCTTCCTTCCTTCCTTCCTTCCTTCCTTCCTTCCTTCCTTCCTTCCTTCCTTCTTTCTTTCTTTCTTTCCTTTTTTTTTTTTAAAGGATGCAGTTCTTTCCATTGGCAGAGATAAATATTTAGGTTTTAGGAAGCAGGGAGATATCTGGATATGTTGCCCCAGACCTGGTTCATGTTCCAGTATCTTGCCCTGAAACACTAAGAAAGAATCTACTTCTAGAAGTTACTCATAAAGCAACAGGATTACACCGGAAGATTGCTGAAATCTCTTCCAGTTTAGTTTCTATAATTCGATGGCACTTTTTTTGGTATAATATTCATGGACTGGTTTTATATTGCACTGCTTATAAATTTTGGTTATACCTATTATTTAGCCTTGAAAATAAGGACTAAGATTACAAAATAAGAGTGAAACGATTAGAAGAAAATCATACCAAGAGCAGTTGTTAAGTAAAGGAGGCATGAGTGTCCAGGCCAAGGCTCAGATACCCCTCTGCAACTTCATAAATTTCTTTCCTTTTTTTTTTTTTTTACTTAATAAAGCTGAAATTTTTATTTTTGTGCACTCATTGCTTATTTAAAATGATATTGTAAAAAAAACTATCAGAAATAATTTCTAAACTACAGAAAAATTAGAAAATGATGGGGAGACCAGATTAGTCATTTTCCTACCACCCTTATATAAGCAGAGGTAATTATTTAGGTCTTTTTCCTTCCAATATTTGTTTCATTCAGCATTGGCTTCAAAAAACTCTCATAATTTATTTCTATATTGCATACAGAAACAACTTCATAAATTTCTTAAGCTTTCTAAACTACAGCTTCCTCATTTCTAAAATGAACTGGTTGTGAGAATTAGAGCTGAAGAGCTTTGCCCAGTGCTTGGTATTACTCATTTATTTCTACCCGGTGCTCTTTTTTTTTTTTTTTATTTGCTTGTCTTTTGTTTTGTCTTTATCACAATCTTTGCTTGATGCCATTGGCCTCACATAAATAAAACATCTCCTTAAGATCCATCCCAGTCTTGAGAACGTTTTCATGATGTAGCTGTTATCTTGAGTATTTTGTTCACGCATAATTGGAGTTCGTTTTCAGCACAGTCACGCTATACATGATAAGCAATTCCAAGCCAAGGGTTCAGTGAGGACAGGCCATCTGGGGACACCTGAAGTCCAGATGACTTTCTAGAAGGTGCTCATCTGCACAGACAATAGGGTTTGACATTTTATAAGCATGGCTGGGCAGGAGGAACCTTGAAAAAGAGAGTCGAGAATGGATGATTTATTATTCCATGTGTGCACAAAACTCTATGCAACATTTTGTTGTCTACTGACGGTGACTCACCTGGGGCGAGGCCGTAGCTCTGATGCTTATTTACAAAGAAAGTTACCCAGGGCTTCTAGATTTGTGTAGAAAAGGTGTAGAAAGTTTAACCTGAACACCCTTCCAGGAGCAATTTGGGACTTTCGGACCTAGAAATGATTTCAAATAAAGTGACAGTGGCCTTGTGATTTGTACACTTTGCAGGTGAAAGCAGTAGCCACATCCCACAGAAGCCCATTTGTATAATCAGAGATTCACTGAACTGATCTAGCAAGAGAAGAAGGCTCTGACACCAATTTTTCTAAAATCCCCAGAAAACATTTCCTCTTTGCTTTGACCTGGCTGTGAAAAATAGATTGGTTTTGATGTTTTAGAAAAGGATGAGGTGATACCACGTGTGTCGTCATTTATAGATTAGATCCTCAGACTGAGGCAGGGATCAAATGGTTTGCACTGTCGGTCCAGAAATTGGTGGCAACTAAATAGACCCAGACCTGCAAACTTGAAAGGACTGATATATTTTACTCCAAGTCTTGGGGAACTTGCATGATTTTTTCATTGACAGAGAGTCAGCTCCTGATGAAGTACACTGATAAACAGTAAGAAAAATCTAAATGAAAGGAACGTGATGCTTTTCTGAACTTTTTAGGAAAGCCACTGAATGGCCATTTGTGAGGAAATCGGTATTTCTGTATTGATTAGGTCATTAGTGTCATTTGTTGTGCTCCGCGGGATTTCTTTTACTTGGCATGCTCCTCCTATCCTCAAATTACCTTGTTTTTCCAGACGAAAAGGCTTATCAGTGTAGAGATCCAAGGTTTCCGTAGCTGTGCCTATGTTACGTGCCGAAGCCACAGGGACAGTGACAAGGAGAAATCAGTGTTCCTCGACTGATTCTGAATTTACCTCCGGCTCATTTTTTATCGTTGTTATTTGGTCACTTCTATTGGATCATTGGTATTTTGGAAAAAATAATTCATATTATTTGTTTGCAGTGTAAATGTTAACCGATATTTATGAGCTGGCTCTTGTGTTGAAAGGGACTTGTGTGCTCATGTGATCTGCTCTTGGCGTGGTCACAGCCATGGCGAGATTTCTGTTGTCGCATATTTGGGGATTCTAGTCTAAGGAAAGAAAATGTGTATATTTCATCCTTCTTTTACTTTGTTTCTATTTAATATGATTTACACTGTAATACAAAAGAACCACCTGAAACCCAGAGGATTAGATCTAACCTGGAGCGCAGACCCAGGAATCGAGAATCAGGATAGTATGTGCAGGGACCCTAACAAAAAAAAGACATGGAAGCCAACTCTTAAACTGGTACAGTGTGGGTAGAAATCTGTTTGCATGCGTCTCAAACCTGTACTTGCGGCTACCATTTGGGGCAAGGATGGATTCTCAGTTCCTGATGTCACCTATCCTTGGGACACACTTTCTCCTAGTGTCCTAGAAAGGCAATCATCTCGAGGTCAAGATGACCTAAGTTTGAATTCCATTTCTTCCTCTCAGTGGCCCAGCCAAGCTCATTAACCATCGTGAGCTTCAATTTCCTTATTAGACTCTGTGGGCAACAATCCTCCCTTCATGAGTTATCATATGTCAAACACTTGCACCGTGTAGAAATGTTATCTCCTCCCTGCTTTCTCTTATAGGGGCTATTTACCCATTAAAACATTGAAACCTATAGGAAAATGTGTGATGAAATTACATATATATCAATACTTGTTTTGAAAAATACCTTGAAGTTATAATTAGAGTTGTAAGTATTTTATCTGTCCATGGATTACTGAAAAAAGAAAGAATATGAAGAAAATCATTTTGGGTGGTGGTGGGATTCTTTCGCATTGGCTTTTATAAGGTGTTTATGATACATAGCACATAGTTAAGGAAAAGAAAAGTGAAAAAAACAAAAAAACTACAGCCCATCTAAACCCGTATCTCTACTTACTGCCCAGCTTAGTCAGAAGCAATGTTATGACTCAGGGACCCGCTGGTTCACACTTACGTGCAAACAGCCAGAAATAAATGACTAAGGGAAAACATTAATTTAAAATTTTTTTAGTGAGTTGATGAAAAAATGGTTTTGGAGATACCTGTTCAGCGATGAGTGGAATTTAAAGAAAAGTTGCTTTTCTGTTTTTTTTTTTCTAGTGGACCCATGAGGTTTGGGCTCTCAAAGTCATTTTGTTGGTACGTTTCTGTGATTGTTTCTAGCTAAGGCACATTGGCTTGTCCTTAGGCATGGGCTCTACGCGACCCCTCTGTCAGGATGGACAACAGTGCTACACAAGTCATTTACACTCTGCCTTCCGTCCTGCAGGGGAGAACTCATGCCAGGTAGATAAACCTATTTCCGGCCTGCCTGCCAACACATATTTATGTAGTTTACTGACATTAAGGATGAAATGATCCATTTTTACTAAGATGTTTCCCCTGAAATTGTTTTCTAGAAAACGTCAGTTAGAAGGAGCTAGTGTGAGCTTCCTTCATTGATTGTCCTTGATTGTTTTCTACCACGCTGACCCCAGACACCTGGAAAGCACCATTCATTCTTCGGCTGTGCTTTCCCTGTGTTGGGCACAGAGGGTGACGGTTGCTTTTGGCAGATGTGCAGGATCAAAGTGGCCTTTTCCTCCTTCTACCCTCAGGGAGTCAGTTTCTCAGGCAAAGGAAGTGGTAGACTTAACAGAAGTTTCAGCCCTGCCCTGCAACAAAAGTTAAGTGCAGTATGATAATAAGCCTGATTCTTAATTATTTGTCAAAGGTAGTGGCTGTGTTAAAATACTTCAAGAGAGGAATTTAAGGACTGTGCTAATTAAGTGTTATTTTTTTAAGTTTATTAATTCTACTTTGTGACCTGAAGCAAACAAATAACCAAAATAATCTTCTTTGTTTCCCCACTTAGCTAACCTGAAGAAATGGATAATCTTAAAAATACTGTTTATTGGTAAATATAAGGATTTATTTGATAGCCATATATTTTATATTATATACATACAGAGACCATATTGCTCTAAGTTTCTTAATCTCTCTAATTCAGTATCTGAATTAGCTAGCCAGGTTTACTTGGATAAATGGATTACCTGCAATTTTATTTTTGGGAATATATACACCTACTCTTTGATAAATATATGTGTATCTAGTCATATGTACATTGAGATACACATATATACTTACAAACATGTATTATACGTATAAATTCACAACCCGGTTATATGAATATGACAGAAAGAGTAATCCCTAATATTGTGAGACCCGTGGTGGGATGACCGAAGCTGGCCACTATTCTACTTCACTGTCCTTCTGTGTCCACTTATTTCACTGCTAATGGGCAGCATCTCATTAAGGACAGGGTTACAGAACAGAGTCAGTGAAGACAGGGAAGTTGTGTTTACCCTGTTCGCTACCCATCGGCATTGGTAAAATGCCAAGATGGAAACAGAGGGTAGGAAAATGAATATGTTGTTTCAAATGAAGGGCTAGGGATTTCTATACATTTCAGGCTTTGGTTCCATAAGTCTCCCCCAGTGACCAAAATGAACTCTACTATCTGTCTTAAAATGTCAGTTGGAGACCTAGGGCTCATCTTTTAACGCAAACGTGCCATCCTAATCTTTAAGTGAATCCTCTTACAGAAGGATGTGTGAGTGGGGATGTCATCTCAAGGGGGACTTTCAGACTATGATATCCCATCTCTGTGCTGCATAAGGAGGTCCGTCCCTAAAGCAGTCGTTCTCAAACCCGCACGCGCATCACGAGCACCTGGAGGGGTTCCACCAATACAGATCGCTGGGCCTTCTGATTCAGAGTGTCTGATTCAGTGTGTGTGGTGTGAGGCCCAGGCATTTGCATTGCTAACAGGTTTCCCGGTGATGCTGATGCCGCCCGCCCAGGCACCGCAGTCTGAGGACCACGAGCCTAAGACAGAAAACTCCTCGTCGGAGGGCAGAATTCACATGATTGATGTCTCCTCATCTGAAATATTAAAGGAGTGCTGTAAAATGTCAAAACAAACGGACCTCCAAATGGATTTTAATTTACTTGGATTTAAAAATTATTTTTAAAACAGTGGCTTAAAGGAAGAGATGAGGATTACAAATTCTATTAGACAGAAAGTGTGAGGAACCTCTGTTTTGTGTGATTACAGCAGTTTGCAGCTTTCCCCTGAGGGTGTGTTCTAAGAGCTTTTAGTGCAGGATGGTACAATCCATGGAAATAGGATAATTCATAATCTGCAACATTGGACATTTTAAGGGTCAAGTAAAACCTTTATGTAAAAATGGGTGATCACTGGAGGACGATGAACACAAAAATGTGTAGAAAACGATTTATAACGGCTTTAGTTATAATTGCCCTAACCTGGAAACAAATGAAATGTCCTTTGAAAGGCAACTGGATAAATAGTGGTGTTTCCAGGCAATGGAATATTACTCAGCAATGAAAATGATCCAACCATTACTACACGTAGCCATTTGGATGGGCCTCAAGGACATTATGTGCTGAGCGAAGGAAGCCAATCTCAGGACGTCACAGACTGGATGATCCCACTTACATAACATCTCAAAGTGATAAAAGTATAGTGACATAGGAGGACAAATCAGTGATTGCCAGGAGATAGGTCAAAGGGGAGGTGTGATGGTAAAGAGGTGGCCTGAGTTTGTTTTTTGGGTGCCGTAACTGTGGCTGAGTATAAAGACACTAATCCACGTGTTAATTTGTAGAACTAAACAGCTCCCTAGAAGCCGGCTTTACTGTATGATATTTTTATGATCGTATAAATGTAATTCTAACAAATTTAATAAAAGCAGAATAATATTATCTTTTAGTTTTACCAAATAACCGGATTTGCACAATTATGTGAGGTAAAATTATCCATTTATTTAAATACATAAAAATGCTTTACCTCAAACAAAAGGTAAAAAGGGATCTCTATGAGAAGGGTTCTTTGTAAGTGTGCCTAAGGTCATCTGACTGGCAGAGTCCTTACCTGTGGCTGCCCTAGCACCTCCCTCCTATTTCCCCATTTGTCCTTTTTCTTAGAATCCTTCTCTGGAAGCTTTATCACTTTCAAAATGAATTTAAAGGGCAGGTTTGTTCTTCTCATTTATATCAGCTAAAAAAGACCGACAGCTCTGAACTGTCACCCAGATACCTTCCACATACACACATTAGCCCTCAGAGGTGGCTCCCACCCTCAAAGAAATCGCCACGCCCGCATCTCAGCCTGCCGTGCACTGTGAGACCTAATGACCCTTAGAAGCTGCCCTTCCTCCGTGCAGGTAACGTTCTTTCACGGACCACAAAGTTCCTACGACCGCTTTATAGTGCGGGGTCTTCTGGTAGTTCAGTCCTCCATTTTAGGATGACTACAGAATCAAGTATTGAATAGGGGTTTTTCGTTTGTTTGTTTTTTGTATTTTACGGGGATGTGCATGTTTCTTTCTAGAAATTGTAGAAATGACACTCTCTTACAATTAAAATATGTACTTCTAATGTGGCTTGGCATCCTCCTTGAACTAGTAGCCATGGCGTGTGTGTAGGTGTTGCATTTACTTCTCTGCAAACACGTACTGAACGCAAAAATTGAACAATGTTAGGAGAAGCTGTGGACAGAGCATGGTTTTTTGAGACCAACATTTGAATAATATCGTGCCATTTCACCTTTCGCAGGGGACCTATCCTTTCTGAACCTCAGGTTTCTTTACGCTACGTGATAGGTGTTCCTTGTGGCCTTTGGTGCATAATATGACCTATGAAAACATGGTAGCTCTTACTTTTTTATAGAATGGGTTAGCGTGTCTGTGTTTAACTCGAATTAAATATGAGCAACTATGGGAATTTGTGATGATCATTATCTGAATACCAGTTTTGTGATTTACTTAAAGAAACTGATAGGAAATATCAATTTCCTTTGGCTACAATGGATGCACTCAAGGTTATTTCTGGTGACGCGTCAGTAAGTTTTGTGAGGAAATAGAGCAATTTAAATAGGAGTTTAATTCTAGCACAACTTAGAGGTAATTATCAATATTTGTCTATAAAGTGCAAACTTGATGCCTTTCGGTAGCTGCCTTGTTGACCGGTTCTCTCTGAACTGACCTCTCTTTGGCACAGGCTCTGGTGTGTGAGGCTGGACTTGTGCTGGGCTGGCTTTCGGGAACGAGCGTACAAATGTTGCTCACAGTTTGCATGGGGAGAGACGGGGTGCGGCCCATCTCCTGCAGCTGGGAAGAGCAATTAGCAGCTTCATGAATTAGGGGCTTGTTTACACTGTTGTCCAAGATAATCATTTGTTTGTTTTAGCGAAGATACTCTATCTTCATCAGAGGCATCAGTCCTTGTATTTCAATGATAAGGTCTTTGAATCTTATAAATAATGTTTGTATTTCACAGCAGGAACCCTGTCACCACCCGTATTTCCTCTCACTGACTCTGATAATCAAGACACAAGTTACATATCTTTCAAATTATTCTTCATGTGGTTAAAAGAGAAGTATGCGATCTATTCCAGCAACTATTGTGACACAGAGCCATTTTTAAAGTAACTTGTGGATACATACATGTGCACAGACACATCCCACAAACACTTGCACACACACATTTGAAATAAAGTTTTACAGAATAAGGCAGAACCGTACTAAGGGTAATATACTCTAACTTTCATCTGATTTTCATGTAACCCATTTCATTCCACTCCATTCTGTGTTCTGTTGATTTCATTTTAAAAATCCAAGTTACAACCAGTGATTTGACTTCCCGGTTTACTAACAAGTCAGAACCTAAAGTTTGAAAAAACATTGATTGATCTACAAAGAAATCCACTTATGATTCTATCTTCTCCCCAGGATTTGTAGAAAGGATTGCATCTGGCATTCCTGTCTTTTTGATCTTCAGCTATGTGTGATCGTAAATCAATGATCAAAGTGTATCAGTCTTCCTGCTGGGTAAATGCCAGTTAGTAGTACCTTTTCCATACAATAATGACATCTAGTCACTCAATTAGTACTTAATGATGAGTCAGATAAATTTTTTTAATTTTTAAAGATTTTATTTATTTTATTTTTAGACAGAGGGGAAGGGAGGAAGAGAGGGAGAGAAACATCAAAAGGTGGTTGCCTCTCACGCGCCCCCTACTGGGGACCTGGCTCACAATCTAGGTATGTGCCCTGACTGGGGAATCGAATCACAGACCCTTTGGTTCACAGGTCGATGCTCAATCCACTGAGCTACACCAGCCGGGGCCAGATAAATTATTTTGGAAATCATGGGTGTGAGTCATTATTAAACTACATCCAGTTTTCCCAGAAGGGGGACTTCTTGAATAAGGCAGTCGGTGTATGGTGGAAAACGTTTGCTGATCTGTGTTTTGTTCTTCCGTTCTTCCGATAGACACAACACCCAGGGTCAGTATTTTTCTAAGCCATAAGACTTATAAACATGTTTGAATATATGATAGTATTAATATAAACAGTTAATATTTGAAATAATTGAAAAATTAGGACACTGTTTCCGGTTAAGACCATCGGAAGACATTTACCTTTTCAGAAACAGTTATTTACTTCCCTTTACATTCCTAGTGGTTCCTAGAGACCCAAAAATAAACAAGGCATGGTCCCTGTCCTTGGGAAACATATAGCCTGACTCACAGATAACCTCGGAATTCTATGGCAAGTGCTGAAATGGAAGTGTGTACTCCGTCAGAGGTCACTGTGAGCACGGAGGAAGAACGGACCATGGGTGCGGGGAGGTAGCCAGGGACTTGTTAGGAAAGCTGGGATTTTTGAATCTCATCTCATTGGTTAAACGAGGGGATCCCTCGGATGTTGTAAAATAGGTTTCTCCAAAGGCAGAATCCTCCGGGGAATGGAGGTGTCCGCGGTGTGGTCCTAACTGATGGTGGGACTTTTTAGCCTTGTACTGAAAGCACCATACTATTCAGGGGCAGCTTAGTCAGGAAACGCGTGGGTACATGATGACGCCTGCGTGCATCAAGATCCATGTAAGTTCTTGTAATAAAAACATCAGAGAGCTGTTCTGTGACAAGTGTCACAGGTGTGCATTGCACCATCTGCTGGCACAGGGAGAACATGAGACACAACGCCAAAGGCCAGATCAGAGTTCTAGCCCCAACAAGCCTTTCTGGCGTCCTCCTCAGGGAACTCAGGTTATGAACTTTGACTTTCTTTCCCCCCTTTTGACCGGATTCAATGACAGAGGTGGTGAAATAAATAATTGTAAACTACCACTTCTAAATTACTGAAGATTCTTTTAAATGTTTACAATTTAATAGTTCTTTTTCATTCCTCCAGGGGGACACTGGGAATGGGTGGTGTCATGCACTGAACGATGAGCAAGACACCACCTATAAATAAGTGGGGGCCCAGCCACCAGAGGACCCCTTGCTCTGTCACATCTGGGTCTATTCTCGGCTTCAGCTTCTGATGTTGGTCCGACCCTTCCAGACAGGAGCTGTCTGGGCTCTGCCTCTGTGCGCCACTCCCATCCCCGCCCTGCATACACACCCGAAACGCACATCCCCGCTGTCACCTTGCTCCTGTGCCCCGTCAGCACCCCCTTGCCACTAGCTGTAGCGTGTGCCCTCCTTTCTGATTTCTTCTGTCCCGTCTCTGGAGAAAGGTCTGGAAAAAGAGAGCCACCCTTGAGCTCTCAGGCAGGGTGAGAGGAAGGTTACTCCTACCTCTTCAGCGTGTGTAACAACAGGTGAAGGTAATGAAAACGTTCATTCTTAAAGTTCCCTTTTTGATGGGTGATGGTCAGATTCAACGGGAGGGTTAGGAACTCTCAGCTGAAGACTTTGAGTTCATTCTTTCTTTCTTGTTTGAAGGGTGCCACTCTCTTCAGCTTATTGGATGAGAGGGAATTTTCTGGGAATTATGAATTATCTGTTCTGTCTCCCTTGAAAATCAGTGAACTACGCTATGAGAATTCCTTTAGAATTCACTGTTTAGCATACTTGCCGAAACATAGAGAAGCTAAGTCCCTGGAAAGCTGAGTAACTCTTCGTTTTTTGCAGACTGTAAGTTTCTCCAAGGCAGATGCTGGACCCGGTCTACCGTTGAACCTCTCATGGCTCCCAACAGAATACCTTGTTCCTAGTCGGAGCCGAGTACGTAATGGCTGACCGACTCCACGGGCACTGACGAGGCCCGATTACACATATGGTCACCCGCGCAGGGACTGTCTGGGCAGTC
Source organism: Mormoops blainvillei (assembly GCA_004026545.1). Taxonomy (NCBI): domain Eukaryota; kingdom Metazoa; phylum Chordata; class Mammalia; order Chiroptera; family Mormoopidae; genus Mormoops; species Mormoops blainvillei. The sequence continues at coordinate 33,680 of PVJD01005290.1, read as the reverse complement.
AGAGCCGGGTTGGCTAAGACATCAAATATTTTACTTGGACTAATTTAAATATGACTCTTCTCAGCCTTGTAAAACATCAAATACTGAACACAATTTAATATTCCCTTACCGATTCATTGTCATCGTAGGAAAGTCAGTCATGGAGCTGTGCTCGAGAATGATGATCCATGCTGTTAAAACGTCCCCTCCCCCAGGCCGGTCCACAAAGAAGGGGTGGACGACAGAGCATCAGGAGGGAAAGGGCAAAAGCAGCTGTGAGTCCTCACTGGTAAAGTTCGTGGCATACCCCTCAGCACACAGACGCACAGTGGAAGGGGTAGTCGCCATTAAAATTGTTTAGACTGCTCCGTTGTTAGAATATTTGAAGTGCTAATGCATCTGCTCTGCATGGAGTAGCACAGAAAGATCGGAACACTTATAAATCTCTTATGGTGGGCTATAAAATTGAGAAAGAGTATTCAGTTCTAATTAATCTTGTATGTCCTGCCAGTTCCCCAGAAGAGTATTTTAGGTAAACAACAAGAATACATATTTGCTAGGGTAAAAGTGAGGCACGGTAGGTGCCTTTTAAGTTGTGTGATCCTGGGCAAGCTTCTTGGCCCCAGTGAGTCTCAGTTATCGCATCTGTATAATGGAACCAGTGACCTCTAACTAATTAGTGATTGTGCAGGAGTAAATGAGATAATTTCTATAGCTGCTTTTATCATTTTATAGGCATTAACAAATATGTTATCATGATACCTTGAATGCCTACCATGTACCAGGCACGCTGTTAGCTGCTGATGGCTTTAAAATTACATTTGAGGATGTAACTTTCAGAAGTACCTATACGCAGACACACATTAGATTTGAGGTTAGAGGATTATGTGATGTAATAATGGCTATGAGAGTGGGAGATACACAACAGGACCAGGTTTCCTGTAGAGGTGAGAATTCACAACTTTGGGAAGAATCATAGATTTTTTTTTTTTAATTGATCCAATTTACTGCGTGGTCCCATAAGAACCAGTAACTCAGAAACGTGGAATGGCATACAAGTGTGTATTGACTGTGCAAGTTTTGATACCTTCATAAATATTGCAAGATTTGGATCTATAATGAAGTGTCAGGGGTTAGAGAAGGTGATTTAGAGGAGATGGGAAGGGCTTTTTTTTTTTTGCCAAGTAGTGATTTTTAATCTGGCTTTTATCACCAACACAATGCAATTTCAACCTTCCAAAGGGGATACCCTGAGGTGGCCCAGGTAGGGTCCTGGGGAGCAGATTCTAAGGCAGAGTTTAGTGTGCAGGGTGCTCACTAAGGCGCATTCTTGGTAACAGCGTGATGGGCAGGGAAGGCAGCCGGAGTGGGCAGAGGGAAAAGGCCCTATTCAGGTCTGGCCAAAGGATGAGAATGGCTTGGGCCAACTCTGTGGGGTGTTCCGCAGCTGGAATGGCCTCAGAGTATCTTGCTAAGGTTGAAATGGCCAGGCCTTATGCTCCCACCTCCACCAGTTACTGGACGTGGGCTGCCCTCAAAGAGAATGTTGCCCTGGGGACTCAGTTCTCTGCAGCTGAAATAATTCCTCAAGAGACAACAGTCCTTCCTTGAAGAGGGATCTGTGTCTATCGGAAAGGTAAAAAACTCAAACCCCAAAGGTAAAAAACTTAGGGCAGGGGGGTCCAACCTGTGGCCTGTGGGCCGCATGTGGCCCAGGATGGCTGACTGCGGTCCAACACAAAATCATAAATTTACTTAAAACATTGTGAGTTTTTTGTTGTTGTTGTTTTCATTAGTGTTAATGTGTCGCCCAAGACAACTCTCTTCTTCCAGTGCAGCCCAGAGACGCCAAAAGGCCCCAGCTAAGTCATCATGTGTCTTGATGCCGATGCCTGTGTTGAAAATCACCTTGCATCACTCTGAGGGAGAAAAGCCATAAGGAGACACGGGGTCAGGGTTGTCGTTTTTTTTCCCCTCCCCGAAGAAGCTGTGGCCTGTAAGAGGTTTTCAAGCCTCACATTCTCCCTGGAAATAATAATCAATCTCCTACAAATCAATGTATCTCTCATCTGGACTGAAGCCCAGCTTGGGGGCCTAGTCTTTGTATCTGAAGATTATTTTAATCCCAGAGAAAATGTTATACATTAATCTTTTAGTATGGAAATGTTCAAAACACATGCAAATAGAGATGACTGAGTCACAGATGGGCAGGTATACATCGTGCAGTGTCAACACATACCCTTCTTACTCTGGAGGAGGTTTTAATAGCATAAAATGTCGCCTCCTGTGTTGACCCGAGACAGATCCAGACGGGTGTGTCCTCAGAGTCGGGTGACATTTCACAATGTTTGAAGTCAGGAACATCTCTTCATGGTGCTGACGTGGGTGCAGTAGAAGCTGTCAGAGCCGTGGCTCTGGGAATGGGTGTTACCTCCCCCCACAGACCTGTGGGGCAGTGCCTGGCCACCCACTCACATTTCCACTGTCCTGGCCTCACAGCTCAGCCATGAAAATTGGATTTGAACCCAGAATATGTGCCCATGCCCGAGGCCGTCTCCATGTTTCATGGCACCCAAGAAGGCCACACAGAGAATCACGGTCCGAGAAAGGGTCAGGACATTTACTTCATTTTTGAACTGCCACTGTGTTGAGGGGCCTCCAGGAAACTGGTGAATGTGGAAGTGACCTGCCACCTTCGTGAACTGTCGGCAATTTTTCAGCCTAGTATGAAACTAAAATCAAAATGTGCGTTTAGGCATGGAGAGTCTTAGGGAAATTCTACGAAGAATATCTGAAGCAATGCTGGGCATGTTATTAGACTCCTCCCTGTGCATTGAACATCTAAACCATTTCTGAGTCCTTTGCAAGTTCGAGCCCCCGGGTGGGTTTTCCAAAGCGATCAGGATGACATCTCAGCTCCGTTGGGCTTTGCCGGGCTCTGTCCTGAGCAGAACAGCCGTGGCAGGCCTAGCAGTGAATCAGCAGTCCCCGTCACCCCTGCCACTCAAGCAGGAATTTGTTGGTTGTTCGGCCTCAGAGCAGGTGGTGGTGGGGGTTGTGGCAGTTGTGGCGGTTGCATTTCCTCTTTGAGGTGGGGGCTCAGCTGTCTCCTTGGTCACAGGCCCCTGGTAAGTGCCTGGAGGAGGCAGGAGGCCAAGAATACAGCTGAGACTTGAGCTGTGGCCAACTCCCAGCAGCTGCTCCTCTGTTCTCAGAGCTGGAACCAGCGCCAGGCTGCAGTGTGGCCTGATCCGGCATTTGGGGAGGGGCCTGGGAGGACTGTCACTTGCACATTCTGAGTGACTTAACCCACCTGCTCTTTGTGTGCGTGTATGTGGCCTAGTTTAAGTGATACTTCTTTGACATTCATGTTACATGAAAAATTTTAGGTCAGTGAAAAGAGCATTAGACTTTCACTCTTCAGGGATCAATGGATTTAAAGATCTTAAAGGAATTAGTTTAAGAAATAAAAGTAACGCTACCGTCCTGCACCAGAATGTATGGGTTCAATATAAGCATGTTTTGGTTTATATGTATATCTTTATACACATGTACAAAAGTATCTTGGAGAGGGCACCGGACTAGAAGCAAGAAGAACTGAGTCCTAGTTGTCCTATGGCCTTGGCAAACGTGACTATGTGATTGATTGTGGACCTCATCATCGCACTTGGCCTAAGTTTCTTGTTTGTGTGTTTCTTTCTTTAATATGCTAACTGAAGACCATACGTTTTTCAGATCAGATTATGAGATTTTTTTTTTTTTTTTTGGAGAAGTAAGGAAGTTAAAGTAGTGGAAAGGGCTGGGCAAAATGCTATTCATGGACACTCTAAAAAAATCAACACCATCAAATGTGTACTTAGATACACGCGCACACACACACACACACACCCATCTATGCATCTGTTTCTGCACAGCACTAGTTAGCATGTCTTTTAAAATGGCTTACCATGCAGTTGCTTTCTGTAATGTAAACGTTGGAAGGTAAGAGATCATTTTAAACGTTCAGGATTCTGTTATTCCCTATACTTGAGAAACAAACAAAAATTCTCTGGGTAAACATTGCATGAGCTCATGAAACTGCCCTCTTATGTAAAAAGCGCTGCTATTGGGGAAGAGCCTTTTAATGGACTCCCCCCATAAACAATACAACTTTCCCCTCAAGTCTGGGTTCTCCTTGAGAGTGGGGCCGTATTCTGATCATCTTGGCACCCCTATTCCGACCAAGGAACTTATTAAGAGTGTATAGAACAAATGAAATGTGTTCAATTTACCCTGGTCATTATAGTTGTGAAAGGGAGAACGATGATGTGCATTGTGGCTTTAAACAGATCACCATTCATGGCGGAACTGCTCAGTCAGCCCTTCCATCTTCTCAGACCCTTAGCTCCAGCCCTGCCCCACAATGGACAGTGGTGGCAGGCAGGAGCTGTTGAAAAGTCGCAAACCTATATGGATTTCCCAGTAGAAAGGATTAATAGACAGTGTATAGGAAGAATGCTGTAAATTCTTAGATATCACACATGTACCCATCCCTGACTCCCCAGAAGGGAATCACATTTCTTGTCATCAAGTTATAGGGTCTCCCCACAAACTGTTAATTTTCCCTGAAACTTTTCAGTTGATTCCCTATAGAGAGAAGTAAGCTTAGAACATAATCTTCAAGTCAGCGACTCCATTAAAAATGTCCTTAAATTCTTAAGAAATTTTAGCCCAGTCTGATTTTTAACTGTGAGTTGCTTTTTGTTTTGATATTTATTCCAAGCATAAAACAAGCATAGTGCATGGTAATTTAAATATTTATATAACTAGTCTTGAGATGGCTTTGGCATTATAAAATAGCATATTTAAAAATTTTATTACATCATTTGACTTGTGTGCAGGGTGCTTTTCTTTTGCTTTATCTTCGACATTTATTGAAAACACACCTTTTCGTTGACTTAATTCCTTTCATTGCACATTTGATTAGATGTACTTATTCTTTGCTTTTGGTTTATTAACAATTCTCTGCCATGTATTTACTTTCATGTTTTTTGATTAAATGGGTAATTACACTGGAATCCCAGATGCGTTCCCCAGGGCAGTTAACACTGCAAATAGCCAATGTGAATTCTTCCGTTATGTTTTGGTGTCCTCTCTCTGTTTACTTTCTCTGATTATAAAAGTAAAGTAGGCTTGCTGGAGAAGAGCTAGGAACACTAGAGTAAGCATGCGCCCCGTGGTTCCGTGCCAGGAACTGCCACTGACATCACCTTGCCATGCCTTTATTATTTATTGCTGGGCATGTGGTGACTCTCATCCTGCTCATTTCAAAGTGTTTCGGTTAAAGTTCAAGTCCTGGGACCTGTCTGTCAGAATCTGAACTCTGGCCTCACCCTTTCCTAGAGCAAAATGTTGACTATGACACTCCATGTCTCTGTGACTCAGTTTCCTCTACCCTAAATTGGACCATTTAAGGGTTCATCCTTTTATCTTCTATTTTTTTAAATCAAAATAAGGTTAGGCACAGAGTGACTGGCCTCCAAATGTATTGGAATTGTTTTTTAAATTCGTTCTGTTTCCATTAGCATTTACTTTTATTTTTTCTGGAAAACCTCAACTTGTATTACAGTAAAAGTAGCTTTATTTACCACTGTGATTTTTGGCGGTGGTAAGGACAATGAGGGAGTAATTGTAGTTTGGAAGTAAGACTTCGGCGGTTTTGCCTCATGAGTAGGCACCATAATCTCATGATTTGTTACATTTATATATTAATTCATTAAATAAGTGCTTCATCAAATCATTAGACCGCCAATGTGTTTCATTAAATAAAAACAAGGATGGCCCCTGTTTTTAAAGAATTTATGGGAGAGGTAAGCAACTTACTGATTCTTCCTGAAGAAGTGACAGTCTTTTTTGCAATGTCTTTTGGAAGTTGGGCTTCGTTTGTAGCTCTGTTTACTTCTAAGGCATTTTGGAGAGGTGCTGGGTTAAAAAAAAATAAAGGAAAAAGCAATATAAGATTCTTTATAGTTAATGAAAGGAAAATGTAATTTAGTCTGAGGTGAGAAATTATAATGCACAAAAACAATTCAGAATGAAAATTTGGATAACACTGATACAGCCCCACTCCAAAATAACACACTCTGGAAGCTAGCAGTGAAGCAGGCATTTCTGACCACACCTCCATCCTTGAATAGACCCTGATTTTAAAAAGGCAGACCTTCACATGCTGGGACTACAGCAGTTGGGTACCAGTACTGGTGACTGGAGCATCCCTGTATCATTTCTAACCTATTTTAGGCCAGGAGTAGACCTAAACATCAGAGTGTTTGCAGGGGCATCAGCTCTACTAAAAAAAGAAAAGAAAAGAAAGGGAGCCTAAAATCCTTTTTTGGGGGGAAATTGTATGTATTATTTCTAACAAATATTGTATTTATTGTGTCTTTAATATATATTCCAGGAGTGGGGGTGAGATTGTGTATCTATAGAGAGGTTATATTAAGATGGTTAGAGACTGCTCTTTATATTGGCCATGGTGAATGTAACATCAATTGCTTACTAGTGTTGGTCAGAAGACAAATTTTTGCTCCAGTGTTTGTTTCAAGAAAAGACTGCAATTATCTTTCAAAATCCACTAAGAGACCTGCTCCAAAAATTCAGTTGTAGTGTTTTAAGGAGAAAAGAAAATCAACAAACAGAATAAATTTACTCCTGATTTGCATATATGACTTAAAGAATAAAATATGTGGAATGCTGCATCATCATACCTTTGAAGAGAACGCTTTCTCAAGTTTCTAACCAGTGGTGGATAATGTCACCAGGACCCAAAATCTGCTACAAAGCCCAGACCACTCAACCAGGTGGTGATTGCCTAGAGAAAGGCAGGTAGTAAGGTAGGTCTGGCTGATGACCAAAGCAGTTTTTGAAACAAACAAAAAAAACCATCCAAAATTAGCTGACTGAGTTTATGCATGAATGGTACAGCAGGCGGAGAAAATTTATATGGCAAGCATTTTTTTTTTCATTTTTTTAAGAGTCATCTTAAGTTTGGCATGTCGGTGAGCCCAGCGGATCACCAGCTGAGGGTGGGAATAGCCTTGTTCTCTGCTCCTGTTACTCTCCCAACACTCCTGCTGGAGCCTCTGAAGTTCAGAAAAACTGTGGCCTGACCTGGAATTGGCACCCGTGACCATGGCCAGGCCCCGCCACGGGAATGACCAGGCCACAGAGTTTTCAGCAGGGAGCTGGCATGTCCAGAATTGAACACCAGCTGCCAGATTCTAAGGTTAGTTTTACACACAGATGATATCAAAGACCTGGGGTTGCCCAAATTCTACACATTTCTCTCCCTGTACACAGATAGATAGATATAGTCATAGACATCTATATCTACCTGTCTGCTTATATCTATATATCTTAATTCTTAATATTTAAATTATAATACTAGCAAGGCTTTGCGAGGCTAAAAGTAATCATTCATGGTAACATGCTTAGAATTCTTTGGTACTTAGAGAATCAAGTTACTTTTCTTGTCTTCATGTACATACTTTACTTTTCTTATAGCCTCTTCTTTTTTTTTAGTGAAAATACGTAATCCTTTGAAGTGTAGAACACATTTTCCTATTCACTCTACTTTAATAAATGCAGGGAAATGTTATTCCTAATATACTATTTCTCTATAATGATGAGTAATCTCATCTCATTATCAGCTTAGATGCTGATGATAATGAATGAATGAATGTTTTTGTTTTTCTAGTTTTAAATCTATTTGTGAAAATTAAGTTTCATTGCAGACTTCATGATGAATTTCTACTCATGTAACATGTTCCCCTTTCACATGTTAATTTTGCCAGGTTTGTTGTTATAGTTGCTGTATTGACAGTTGAGCTGAGCAGCCTGTTTCCCTCCCTTTCTTCTTCCCTTTCTTTCTTCCCAAATTATCATTATGAGTATGAATTTATCTCACTGTATAATTTTTCCCATGTATAATTTTACACCTTGAACTTCGTATTTATTAAGGAGACCATATTCAACAAAAGATTCCACTTCTGAGCGGTTCTTGCTATATGTTATGAATGTAACTACTGACTTCTTGCGTATCTACGTTCGAAATTTTGAAAGTATCACAAATAAGCCAGCAGCTCAAAAGCTGACTCTTGCATATTACATAAGATTGACCGATATTTCATAAATTTGACTCTTTCCCAGATAATTTCAGCCTGACCATTTCCATGTCTGTAGCCTGGGTTACACACTTGCAAACTTTAACAACTGCATTCATTTAATGTTTCCATTCTTTGGTATGATACCAGATCCCCATACTTCATCCAGGGATCAGGTTTTCCTACTTTATTGCAGGATTACTACATCTCATTTGATTTTTAAGTGCAACGTTGCACATTTGACACATCAAAGCAGGTGCGTTATCTTCGTGTCTTTCTTCTGATAGTATCAGTTTGCACTGGGTCCACCTGCAGTTTTCTTTTCTTTTTTTTCTTTTTTGAAGTCTCTGAAAAGCAAATGTGCTTCAAGACCATTTTGTTCTAATGACACCACACATATGCAAAGCCGAAGCCACTTCCAGGCCTTTGGCTTAGGCATTATGGAATCCATGAATAAAATGACCCGAAATCTTCAGCATCAGGAAGCCCAGGGAATTCTTGCACACAATGTAATAACCCCTTTCCTTCAGCACTGGTGGGGCCATTCATCCTTAATTACAGGCTTAAACATTTCCCATCTCCTAAGTCGAGACTGACCATGAGTCTCCTGAATTTTATCAATAGTTTCTTTCAGTTCCTTCATATGGGATGGTTTGAGAACATGTTTTCTCCCTTTCCTCAGCACCTGGTAGCTCTAGCTGGCTTTAGGAACTCACAGAGCTTACACCAACTTGTACTATTATATGATTATTGAAATGGATGTAATATTTAAAAATACAGAGAAGGACAAAAAGCGAACACCCGTTTTCTTTGACCTGGGTTTCTCAGGACTAAAGGGTTTTGTCGGAAGCTTGGAATAGAGAGCACCCTAACGGGAGAGCCCATCAGAGCAGAAGGCACTCACCTGAAACATTCTTGTAGTCTTTTTTTTTCTAAATAGCTAAATCTTGTTTTTATTTTATCCTTTCAGCAATCCTGTGTCTTTTGATTGGAAAATTTAATCCATTTACATTTAAAGTAATCACTGACAGCTAAGGACTTACTATTACCATCTTCAGTCCCCCTCCCCTTACATTTATTTATGTATTATTTTTTAGTTTATTGAATTTGCTTGTGGTTTTGAATGAAACTAACTGTTTAACTGCCCCTTCAAGCAGGAATGATAGTTTGTTTTAATGGAGTTTTTCATGAGGCCAGGGACAAAGTGCCATACATCATTGTGCCTGGCTGACCTTTGAGTTAGAGGACAGTCATGTGATTCCAAGTCTGACATTGAATAGGAGCAGGCCAGACAGCTTTAAACTGCAGCCTCTCCCTTTTAAATGACCAACCATGTGCTCATTTTAGGCCACGTTCCAAGCAGGGCATCTGGAGCCCAGTCGGCACTGCCACCAATGGCACAGACCTGGAGGAATGGCACCCGTACAGTCAGGCACACAGCAATTCGTACATCTTAAAGAGGGGAATTGCCTTCCAGTGGAGCCCTTGACACTGCAAAACACAGATTCCACTCCACCAACATGTTGTAACGTTCCTGAAAACACTTCCCTCCCAAGAATATATCCATTACTCCCAGCAGCAAATTTGTTCTGCTATGTGATAAGCACCAGCAGTAGTCTGAGATAGACTGGCCCAAGCGCCCTCTGTCCAGAGAATTTAGAGTCTAGTGCCCACCGTGGTCGTCAGGAACATTTTCTTAGCACAGTGATATGTAAAGCAGGATCCAAACACAGGCCAAACATCGATGGCTTCGAAATAAAGACTTAGAGACCTTGGTTTATATATTAGCTTTTATTTACTATGCATGAGTTCTACTTGATTCTCTGTTGAAGTTCTCTCTTTGCAGACACATAGCTCCTTTCCTTCCCTGGTTGCTTCCCCCACCCTCCCAGGAAAGGAAGCAGATGAAACATGTCGACAAACCCTTTCTTCATCACTCGAGGTCCAGAATGCAGACCCTTAGCTGGCAGGGCATTCGCACAGCCTGTGATGGTTTTATTGCTGCTTATTCTCCAACACCTACACTTGAAGGAGGCTTTATAATGATTTAATTGTGGTAAGGAACAATTCCAACACTATATTGCTCCCCATTAGAACAAAAAACACACGGATGTCAAATGAATTCATCACTCCTGTATTTCAAGTGCATCTCCTTTCAGGAAGTCTGAGGATAGTAGGGATTATTTATTGGGCACTTTTGTTCTTCTCTGGCAAATGTGGGGGTCTCAGCATAGCAGCTTTTGCATTTTCATGATTGCATTTGCAGACCGTTCACCTGTAATTTTGTACAGCATTTTGTTAGGCAGTGTAGAGAATGAGGGAAAACAGAAGAGGGAAAAAGGCTCCTATGTTCAAGAAGGGGCAGAGTGGGCACATACAAACACTGTGGTACCTGAAGTGGGCGCGCTTCATCCCGAGGGGAAGATGGCTTTCCAGGGTGCTCCAGTGAGCACTCGGAAGAAGCTTCATGCAATCACTGTACGGAGTAGTCGGGGAAGAGTGAGAGGCACTACTTCCTTATGTTTTTTCTAGCCTAGAAAGGTGAGCAAGGCCTAGGTGTCTGGCCGGTTTCGTGACAGTAAATCACGCTTTTGGTTGATGCCATTACCTACTCTGAAAACCTCAGGAACTCCCAGCAGCCTGAAGAAACTCAGCTGCACGTGTGTCTTCAGCTTGAGTGTTCAGCACTCCCCTTTTTCTTTAAAGTATCTTTCCCATTGTTCATTTTCTCTCAATTAGATCTACTAATTCCCTTAAGGTGGCCTTCAAAATTCACCTGTGAGAACACAAGACTTTAAGAAAACGTTAAGTTTAAGGAGAGCAGCAGTGTGTATTGCTTGTACATATGTTTTAGTTCTCTGATTGCTTCGTTCCCAAATCCTTTTGTCTGTTGAATTCTCTAGCTAGATCCGTAGCTCCTTCAGGGTGAGCGCCATCTCTTTTCCTAGTACCCCGCCCAGGAGGCCACAAAATGTTCCGCACAGTAGGTCCTCCATAGGTAAACTTCAGCTCTGTCTCTCTCCCTCAGTGGAGAGGCCCACTATCCCAGAGCTCAGCCGGACCCAAACCCTCTTGAGATCCATACATCTGGAAGCGTGTCGTGGTTTTGCTCTTTTAACAGCTGTTGGGGTGAGCGTTTTCCCTTAACCTTGGCCACATGGGTCAATAGGTCTGTGAGTCATTAGACGCATTGGCTTTTCGATGAAACAGACAGAATCGCAGTAAAGCCTCCCAGCCATCACCGATGAGTGTCCAGTTAGTTTGGAGCCTCCTTTTGCTCACTGAGTGAACAGTCGCCACTCTGTGCCAGGCGCTGTTCTCAGCGTCGGGGCTAACACAGAGGTACACTAAACAGGCAAAAATCTCTGTCATTGTGTAACTTATGGAATAGTGGGAGGCAAGAGAATGTTACTACTTGGTTGAAATTTTAAGCCTTGTGAAAGAATGACTCACCTGCTTTGCTACGACCTGGGATCCAGGGATTGAAGCAGCCGACAGCCAGCTGACTTACCTCTAAAGGACAAGCAGGCAGCTGGCTCGTCGTTTTCCCCACTGTAGGCTAGCAGCGAATGGGGCCGTGGATATGAGGATCAGAAGTAAAAACCTATGCAAGACATTTCAGAATCACAGGCGTTATAGTAACCATTCGATAAAACCATTGATTAGTGCGGCAGTTGAATCCTGAAGAAAGAGCACTATCACTATGTTAACACACGGTGGTAGCTCAGAGTTACCCTCCGTAAGGAGAAACCGCCTTTGTTCCCCATCCTTGAAATTCCACACGCTGTACTTGGGATGGCAGCACACATCCGTTTTAGCTAAACTTCCCTCTCCCGGCTCTCCCTCTCCTGGGAACACGCCTCCCGAAGTCGTAGAACCTTTAGACCCACACGTTGGCTTTTTCTTTAGGGGAAGTGCCCTTCGATTCCTTTGTTTCCCTGGAAAACCTTTCATTCTTCTGCTGTCAGGGGGCAGGTGGGGAGCAGACCTGAGGTCACAGGTGGGGAATTTAAACTTCCACATTGATTCCTTTTGATTTGGTTTAGTAACAATTGCTAATAATAATTCTGAAAACGCAGCGTTGAAACAGGAAATATTTGTACGCAGTGGCACCAAATACTAAGTGTCAGCGTAAGAGAAAACAAAGACATCGTGGCAACGGAAACCCCTCATTTCCCTAATTTATACAGGGGCGGGGACATAAATTCGATCACCATTTCAAAAATCTGACAGAGTAATAACTTATCAATTTATCTTCGCTTTCATTCGTTTTACCTAAGTGCCCCTTCCTTTCCTCTTTTCTGCAAGAAAGGTTTGAATGGCTCAAATGTTGAACTTCCACTCTTGCACCTGTAATGGCCCCACGTTTGTCATGTTTGTTAAGGTTCTCTGTTTTCGACATGTCAGATGCGTCTTTCACTTCTCGTAGGAATAAAGGAGAAAAGCCTCCTTGTCGGATATGCTGAATGAAATTAACATCCACCCCCCCAACCCCGCTTTTTGAAGTGCTTTTTCTCTTCATGATGATTTTTTATAATTTTTCATCCTTTAAGCCGAGTTAAAAGTATACATTTCTTGATAAGTCCTTCTTCCATTCCAAGGTGTTGCCAATATAAATAACTCAAAATAAATAATGGATTATAGTTTTGGTGTCCAGGTCAAGAGGAAATTTTTAAATATTGTTTGAACTGAACTGAATTTAGAATGTATCATTTCAGTTGATCATCCCTCCCATGCCTAAAATAGTGTTGCTTGTCATAGGAGGTCATAGTGATATTGAGGGGAATATTTGCAATCAGTAAGTATTTCCCTGTTAGATTCCTGGAAGATCTAACTATTTAGAAACATTTTTGTTTCAACAAAGTTATAGGGAATTATTATCAGCAAGATGCCTGCAGTGTTATTTAAGCTCCTGGAAAATTTCTTTTAGTTACAGTGGGAATGGCAAGACCACTCTCCACGTCTGACATCCTGGCATTTTGCTTGAGGATTGGGGGACATACATTTCTAAATGTATTCTGGCATCAGTATAGGTTCTAATTGTTCCACATTAAAAAATTTTAATGCCCTTCTGCAAACCCTGGGGACACCTAATCTGGGGATCATGCAGCAATGTCATTTCCCGTGTGGCCTCTGGAAAGATGGGCGCTATGAGTTCTGGAAGTGGAAGAAGGAAAGTGGGCAGATAGCTAGCAGATACCTACAGGTCATTCCGACAGCTATGGCTTAGGGGCTTTTAGGATTTTTCACAGAAAAAAGCTGAGCCTAATGTCTAGAAACCCAAATGTGTCCATGTGATTTTAAAGATGCAATCAGAGAAGAAACACACCTCAGAAGATCTGCTTATGCAGTTCCTCTGCAGTGTCTGCTGGCTTGTGAGAGAGGAAAGAAGACAGTGGTCCAATGAAAAACAATGCGTGGGGCTCTCTTGAAATATCCTGGGAATTAATTGCTTAGATTAGATGAGCCTGGTCAAATTTCTAATAGAGCCGTCAGTAGGGGAATACAGGGCATTAGAAAGAGCCCTGACCCCCTGTCAAAATGAAAAGGTTTTTGGCCCAGCTCTGTCACTATATGGTTGTGGATCTGTCATTGGATTTAATGTCAGCTACACTAGCTGATGTCAAGGTTCTTCGTAAAGCTATGGTTCTCTGCCTACTTGTGCCTTTTTTTTTTTTTTAAGTTTGCACAGTCTGGAGGTCGATGACACTGCCCTGTGTATGGATAAATCCTGCCTCGTCTCTTAATAGAATGAGGTCGGAAATATAAGCTAGTGATCAGCCTACATGGGTTACGAAAGTTGAGGCCATTTAAAAATCCTGGGACCAGTCCTGGCTGGCGTGGCTCAGTGGATTGAGCACCAGGCTGTGAACTGAAAGGTTGCTGGCTCGATTCCCCATCAGGGCACATGCCTGGGTTACAGGCCAGGTCCCCAGTAGGGGACTTGTGAGAGGCAACCAGTTGATGTTTCTCTCGCTCATCGGTATTTGTCTCCCTCTCTTTCTCCCTCCTTTCCCCTCTCTCTAAAAATAAATAAAAATAAAAACTTAAAAAATCTTACAATGTCCCAGTGGTCACACCATGGAACCAAAACCATCCTCAATGCTTTCTCAGAGTATTTGACTTATTTTCCAACATGGCAGCAGGGCCATCAGCCTCTGCTCAGTGGCATGGGTTTTATTGTAGATTCTCCTTATCCGCAATAAAAAGAAATGTGCCAAAAACCAGGCCAGTGATCGGACAGAGCCGCTGCTCAGCTGCTCTGCCACATCCAGTTTTCTCGCCCAGGGTATCGGCATCCCGATACTTGTATTGCAGCAAGATTGAGCCCAGAGTAAGCTGTGGGCATCAAAATTAATAGTGTTGTCTTTTTCGGTTAGGAATAGTGCCTTTGCCTTTTGTGGATGACAACACGTTGGCTATACACACATGAACCCTGGGAGAGGTGCACTGGAAGGTTCTCTGAATGTCGCAACTTACCTTTTTATTCTTGCAATGTCCACATTGGATGATTACATTGCAAAGCTGAGTTTGCCAGAGATGAGACTGCTCGGAGGATGACAAGATTACTGAAGGCCCCATTTATTATCCCTTAGAGCCCAGTACAAACCTGGTCAGGTTATGTGCACAAAACTTGTCTTGACATACATGTATTATCAAAGTATCAGGGAAACTTTGTAAAGTAGTACTACCATTTCTGCCTTTGATCTATCTGTATGTGTATGGATTTGTTTACTCTGGATTGATACTCAGGAAAAAGTTTTTTTTAGGTTTTTTTATTGTGATCGAATATACATGACGTGATATTTTATCATCTTAACCATCCAAAAAGGCATAGTCTGGTGGCATTAAACACATTCACAGTGTAACCATCACCACATGCAAATTCACTACTTTCTTTATTGTCCCTTTAAAAACTCTGTCCCAGTTAAACAATAACCCCTTTCTTTCCTGCTTCCAGCATCCAGTAACCTCTCTTTCACTTTCTGTCTTTATGAATTTGCCTATTCTAGGTACCTCATATCAGTGGGCTCATGTAATATTTGTTCTTCTGTTTCTGGATGATGTTACTAAGCAGAACGTTTTCGAAGTCCATCTGTATTGTGGCATGTATCAGAGTTTCATTCCATCGCTATGATTTAATAATATTCCATTGTATGTATAGACCACATTTTATTTATCCGTGTATCTGTTGATGGGCACTTGGGTTGTTTTCACCTGTTGGTCATTATGAGTAATGCTGCTATAAACATTAGTAATACAAACATCTGTTTGAGTTCCTTCAATTATTTTGGAAATATATTTAGGAGTGGAGTACTGGGTCATATGATAGTTCTATCTTTAAAAATGTAAATTCTTTTATCCCTCTGGTTCTAACTCTTGCGGCAACACCAAGCAAGGCCAACTTCTCCCGATCTGAATATGCTTTAAGCATTTGAAAATAGTTATTTTCATCCTTCCTAACCCTTCCTTTATCTAAGCTGAAAGTGATATAACTTTTGGGTGGGAACCCAAATGTAAGATCCTATATCAACCCCTGCTACATTTCACTTCATTACTTTCATCAATTAATTAATTCTTTGGGGATATCTAAATATTTATTCTGAGATCCAATTCATTAGACACCTCTCTTGCGTTTGAAATACACTGAGAAGACACTTAGGAATTACAAAAGCAGAAGTCATCTTTATTTTCCAGTTTATGAATAATCAAAAAGAGGATGGTGAAGATAAAATTATTCAATCCAGTTTTAAAATTTCTCATGTGGATCCATTAGAAGTATTTAAATTTTAATTTTATTAATTTTTAGGGGAAAAACGTATTTTTGAGACTGTGTTAGTTGACCTGAATATCACATCACGATGTAGAACATCCTTGCACATAGCAGAGTTTCAATAAAGACTTGTTATAATAATGGAAACATTGGCCTTTCTCTTTTAGATGTTTTATTGAGATCAGATCTCTCCATTTTAAAGACGCCCATGAGTATCGTAGGGCTGCTCTTATGCCCAAAGCGTTGACATCAGTTGTTTTCATTCCTGGGATTCTGCTAAAAATAAATGTAGGTTACGTCTGAGTCCAGTTTACTACAACAGTTAAAGAAGACAAAGTGATAGTCTGCATATCTTCATAAACTGCTTAGTCATTAAAGCTCAACTAAGAACATTCATATAAAATATTTATATCCCCTAAGGCCCAATGTAAAACAAACAAACAAAAAACCCCAAAACACCTTTTCTTAAATATCCTGCTGGGACCTTCCTTCAAAACAGTTGTCTGGTAATTTTGACATTTGCATGGGTGGCTTATTAATCTGACAGAATGCCTATGCCTTGGTTGACCAACAGGAGTTTAATTAAAGAGTATAGCTCCTGGCTGAGTGCTTCTTGTACATGTATTGAAGAAGAACATTTTTGAGGGGAAATTAAATTTATGTGAAAATTTCTTATTGATATTTTGTCATGTGGGGAAATATTCAAACTTGCTGAAGATATTGATTTATATGCTCAGTTCACATTATGGTCACTCTCATTTCTGAAAGGATTATGTTCCAAGTACTTTTTCTACTCTTTTAATTTAACCTCACATATTCATAATATTTTTAAAAACATTAACAGATTAGCTTTTTGAGATTAGGATACATCTTTTGGTTTATAAACTGTTGCAAGTCTTAAAAATCATATGTAGCAAATTGACAAATCACTAATATCACCACAATTTGCAAGTGATTGATATTTGCAGAACTGCAACCAGCTCAAAAAAAAAAAAAAAAGGAACAGTGCATATGGGAGAAATATTTCAATCATTCAAATAAGTAAATCTTGGTTGTGGTGTTTCTTTTTTTTAATTTTTACTATTGTCAAAGTATAGTTATCCCCATTTTCCCCCCATTAGTCTCCCCTGCCCTACTCACCTCCCACCTCCCACATTCAGTACCCCCCTCTTGTCTTTGTCCATGGGTCCTTTATACATATTTCTTGACCCTTTCCCGTCTTTCCCCCATTGTTTCATCACAAAGTACCTGTACTGATTTGGGATAAGATTAGCCATCCTGTGTTAATTTTTATTAAAAAGATTGTGAGGAAAGTGACTAACAAAGTGACTCTTCCATCTTGCTGATAGAATTCAACTTTAATTTCCCATTTCAGCTATCCCCTGAGAACTAAATTACTGTTGGAATATGAATCAAGTTTGATTTTTCTTTCTCCACATGACAGCCCGGTGATTAATATATGCAACACACACACTCAATTAGGACACAGCTATTTTGTTGGTGGTGACGAGGGGCAGAATATTTGCTGTTTTGCACTGTACCTTCCTCCTCTCTTTCTTATCCCCACAATCCCATAATTGCTATTATTTTCAACTCAAAAGTCAGCTGAAGACATACGAAACAACAAAAACATAAGGGGAAATACTAATTATTTTACTTATTTTCCTCATTCTGAAATAGCTGAGAGCACTGTTGATCAATTTCCTATGGCTCGTTTTGCAAGTGATTAACTGCCTTTACTAAATGCTATCCTCCAAAATCCGTGACTTTCAACCCGTGGGCCGCAAGAATTTTTAAAACATACAATGCCTGACTATTTAGTCTGGGGCACTGAACGCTTTTCCCTTAGCTTGTCAAATAAAAACAATGACAACAGCCAATGCAACAATAAACGTCCAGTGTGAATGAATCAAAATTATACCTATTTTTTGTCAGGCTGGCAAAAAAACATCTTTTTTGGTGTGCTGCAGAATTTTAGTAATTAGTTTAGTGCCATGAGATGAAGAGGGTTGAAAATTGCTGCTCAAAAATATGATTTAAATATTGTCATTGAAAGAACTGCCGTAACTTTTATTTTATGTATTGGAATTGAGTCTCCTCTTTCTCCCTCCATCCCTCCAACTATCAGTTGTCACTTGGCCAAGGTATCTATTAGCAAAGTTGGATTGAAGATACTTCTTTAAAATAGTCTGCTTCTTTGTGAAAATGGGAGCAATGGGGACAGATTAAGATTAAATGGCATTGGAAGAGTTGGGTTAGTTTGATGAACAGAAAGCTGGAGTAGAGTTGATTTCCTGGCACTGCTTTCTTAGCAAAGAGAACAATTTTAATCAGTTACAAAAATATTTGGGATCCATATGTTTCTCTCTGCTCATTCCCATATGCCCATATTCACTTTTATCTTGGTAGATGATGACTTTATGATTCAGGCATGCAAGAATAATACCTCGCTGGCTTCAGAGCTCAGTGCTATTTCAAAACATGCCCTGGTAATTACGCACACACATATATCCAGGCTGTTCACGCTTTGAGTCGGTTGAGTGGACGTCAGTTTGTTCTTTCCCCTTCTTGATGGGGAGAAGTATATCTTGCATCCACCTACCGGGGCTGGAGTAATGCGACGAGGCTGAGATTTGAAAATTGCATTGACGTGCACCCGTTGGATCGAAGGCCACTGTACAAATATCAGGATCAGAGAAAGGGGGCAGAAGCATTGCGATGGTCGTTGACAACTTCATTTTATTTGGGAAAAGGAAACAGAACTCAAAAAGCGTTTGGTAATGCCACCCATGATGGGTGCCTATTCTAAGACATATTAGATAATGGCTGGTTACTTAAATAGATTCTAATTTTAAGCCGTGTTGACTTCTATTTAATATTGAGTGTTAGTCACAGTAGTTATGGTGAAACTGGTCAAAGTGGGAAAATTAAAGTTACTGTTGATTAACCATTCATTTTTGTTCTAAATGCATGTTTTTGCTTATCTCCCAATAAGCTATGTAATTTCTAGCAACAAAAGAAACATATTTCAAAGTCAAATTATCCATTTTAATAACACGTGAATAAAGCTGGGAATGATTGACTGTATAAGCGATTGCATTTTCAAAAGTTGTTTTCCTCTTGCACAACAAATGCCATTGTAATCCAATATGTTGTTAACATAGCCACAGTAAAATCCGGTGAGGAACCAGCTGTGCTCATTTAAACTTGGGAGGGGGGCAACGAGGAGGAGGCAGAGAGGGTTTCTGAACTTCAGACTAAATAACTGAGATGCATTTATTGTTTTCCAAGATGGGTACATGATGGAAGAGGCATGCGTGCTGTTGGAATTAGCAGGTGTGCAACAGAGCAGAATTGCAGCGAAAGGAGAAAGATGCAGCTTGGTTTTGGCAAATGTTATTAGTGATCCGTCTCTGTGTTTGCATTCGAGCTGTCTTTGCCTCTGCTCCTGTAGGAGTGGTGAGAAAAAGAAAGTACACATTATAGCGTGGATTGTTTTCAACAAGCTCAAAGTTTGCAAATCTGTTGAATCCCTCTGACAGCGTGTCTTTGCTGTCAAACAGAATGCCCAGCTGGCGGTGGTAATCCCGCTGGGGACGTGGGGGGGAGAGGGGGGAACCTGGAGAGACTGCGTTCACCCTGCAACAGACATTAGGGCTGCTTCTCCCCAGACTGTAAGCGGGAAGGAAAGAGCTCTCAGGGATGCCACTGAGAACCTGCTCTTTTTCACTTTACAGACAACGCCTCATTAAGCCAAAATCTTTACATGCGCTTTGTTAGGGTGACTTTCATAAAGAAAGGAGTCACAGAGACAACATTAAAGCATATAGATGTGAATCTATAATTAAGACAAAGGCTTTGGTTAAAAAAGGAGGCAAGACTTTTGCTCATAGGTGATCCAGATTCTCATTGAGGCAAACACACAAGCCCTTTTTTAAAAATTTTTTTTAAATACAAAGTGAGAGATTTCACTAAAAAAGGTTAAAATTGAAGTGAGTAATCTTCAGTGCATAATGCAATTGTTAATTTTAGCTCCTTGCGTGGGTGCCGCTCTGACTTGAACAGCCGGCTGTAGCCTTCATTAGAGAAGAAGCAGGCAGCTCGAGACAGGTGGAGCTGGATCAAGCTGTGAACGTGATTTTGCTGGAAGCTGGTCATTAGTGTTAGAAACCTGGTCTTATTTCTTTCGTCCTTCACCCTACCATGATTATTGCAGTTCTTATTATTGACATTTCATCTTTTTTCAGGTTGACGATGTGTCAAACTGTGTAAGGGAATCGCATGGACATGGGCATTCCGAACTGTTAATGGGGACATGGGACTCCAGTTACCTCTGATCACTTGTGTGGATTTTCCCGGTGTAGAACAACAGAAGCCGCTAGTAAGTCACCAAGACCTACAGCAGGAATTCTGCACAAAAGGTAAAAACTCTTATTGTCTGGCTGTCATCTCATCTGTATTTTTTATTGTTATATAATGTGCCTGTTTGCTTAGAACAGTTCATTAAGTGTAAACAAAACGCACAGGATCTGTATTAGAGACTCAGCTGGCTTCTTGTTTGTACAATTAAATTCAATTAGTTCATTCCATTTTCTATTTTAAATCTGGTTGCGATCTGTTTTTTATTGAAATGCTCTGAAAAAAAAAAAGTTCAGGCAACAGAAGTCCCGTCTCCTCCCTCTACCCAGTACATCGAGAAACACACTGTTTGCTACTGGCAAACAGTCCTTTTTCTTTTGTTACCTACATACATCCCCAGTTTCACGGGAAGAAGAGAAAACTGTCACAATACACTGGATGGAACAGCCTAAAACCTCCCCAAACCCAAAAGTGTTGCTCATTAGTCCCTCACAGACTCAAACCACCATCCTTTAAGAAAACTTTTCCATTTTCATTCCCACAATCCTTTGCCAAATGAGCCTTTTAAACATATCATTAGATACCATCTGTCCTGTCACGGTGGATCTTAGCAAATTTGCAACAGAAATTGCTGTGTTTTAGCTTTTTCTCATATTTCCCATATCCTGTTGGAAATAAAGATACTGAATTAGAAAATGGTAATTAAACACTCCCAAAGAAACATTTCAAAACACTGATTTGTCCAGTTAATAATTACCCTTGTAATGACTAGGAACAGAACAGTCACTGCTTGAGAATTTTTGTGGAAAAAACTGACTTTCTAGGCTACAATGTCTTTTTCTCTCTTTTTCTTTTTCCTCCCTTCTTCCCATCTCTCTCTCTCTCTCTCTCTCTCTCTCTCTCTCTCTTTCTCCCCCTCTCTCTCTTTCTCTTTCTTTCCTTCCCTCCTTTTCTTCCCTCACATCTTAAAAAAAGAAACTAAGGAGAAAGTAAATGCTAAATTATTCATGAGCCCCATTTGACAGCCCATCAGAAGGAAAGTGTCAGGGGTTGGAGGAAAAATGAATAAATAACAAACAGGCTTGAACTTTGAAAGCCACCTCTCGTGTCTGTGCAGTAGTGTCTTGTGAGCCCGGAGTAGCACAGTTAAGTGTGACAACTTCTTCGGAACTGCTGCCAGAGACCTGCGTCCACAGGATCCCTGCAGCACCAACTTGGGAGAGGGCTTACGCTTTGAATAAGGTCGCTGTGAGCTTACAGCCTGAAAGCGTTGGTTCCGAAAGATTTATTGTGCAACTTAGATCCTATATTTATACTGAATTATTACACCTAAGTTGATTTTTTTTGCCCCTTGGAGAGTGCACTGTGTTCTTCATACCTAGAAAAGTATGTCTATGGTTAAAATTTGCAGATAATTTTTGAGTCACCCTAACGGTGCTGGAGAATGCCAGTGCCACCTCTTGACTCAGAAGTGCAGAGGTCATCTGCTCAAGAATTGGAGAAATACTCTTTTTCTTTTTCTTCTACTCTGTAGTGGGGCACAGGGGGTGTTCGATGTGTGCTTGTGTCTCTGTTTATTTGTTTACCTGTGTTGATGGCACGGTGTGCTCACAGGTGTGTGTGTTTATGGGGCTGCGGGGAGGGCGACCAAATCTACCTCTTGTGCTTGCGTTGGGTACTTGATGTGATCCGGTTCTATTCTCCTTTTGTATGACATTGGCAGCGACACCCAGGCTGCTCATTTGAATTTGAATATGAGGAGAGAAATGAAGTGTCTCAGAAATAATGGTAAATACTTCACCCGGCTCTAACTTTATTTTCTGACATTGTAACCTTGCAGGGCATCAAACGTTGGTGTTTTAATTTGCGTCTGAAAGAATGTCTGAGCCAGGGGACCTGAATCAGGCCATAGCGGAGGAAGGTGGGACTGAGCAAGGAAGGGCCACTCCAGAGAATGGCATTGTTAAGTCGGAGAGCCTGGATGAAGAGGAGAAGCTGGAATTGCAGGTAAGCCCAGGGAAAAACTGTTTCTCAGACCATTGTGTACAGTCCCTTCTTTTCATTTTTAAACTACTCTGAAGGTGTGTTTTCTTCTTTTTTAAAAAAACAGTTTGATCAGTAAAATGTAGGAAATCTGTAAAGATCCTTTTTTCCCCCTGACTAAATCGGGCCCCAAAATGCCCTTAGAAATGAAAAATATCCGAGAAATGAACATAAGGACTGAATTTGCACACAGTGTCTCCATACTAATTTCTAGACCACCTCAAGCAGTTGGTGGGAGGCTTCTCCCAAGGCAGCTTTAGGCGAGCTGAGTTTCAAGCATGGATGTGCTATTCCAGGGGAAGATGAAGACTCCGCTCATGACAGAGTAGGAAAAGCCAAAGATGTGAGCTCCGCTGACCTCCCTAGGCAGGCTAAAGTTTGATTCTTACTAGCAAACAAACCAAGCCCTAGAATTCTCAGCCAGAGATGGGGGGAGAGAGAGAGCACCACAAGGAGGAAGGGAGAGATTGGAAGTGATTGAGGGCGATTGGCGATACCGAAAAAGCGACATGATTAAATACGTCATGAGATATTCGGGGGGAAAGAAAAGATTTAGTAGAGGAAAAGCAAACTGTATTTGCAAATAGCTTGTATGAATTTTCTTTGAACCAAACTACAAAAGTGTTAACTCTCAACTCTTTCTATATACCAGTAAGCAAAGGCAGATAACCATATAATGGCCCAAAGCCTTCCAGGTCAGCTTTTCTTCTCTCTAATAGCTTCTAAAGGAGAGGAAACTGCAAGTTCAATGGTCAAAAGTTTGGGGGAACATAAAAAGGGGGAGTCCTCCCAGTACTTAGAATGCCTTTGTTGCTGTTACTGTTGATTTATCTGCTATAGTGACACATTTTGCCTCTCTTTCTCTCTCTGTCTTCCTCTCTCTCTTTGGTTGTTCATTTACTGTTTGTTTGTTTTATTTTGCTTTATTTTATTTCTAACATACAGAGGCGGCTGGCAGCTCAGAACCAAGAGAGAAGAAAGTCAAAGGTAGGGTTCTGGAGATTCTATGTAGACCTGGTATCGTGGAAGTCAATTGCCTATTTTACATCTGAGTTCAGGGATTTGCAAACAATTCGGATGGCTGTGTGGAGATATGGTGGTGGGTTTTGGCTATACTGGTGCTGTCCGCTTTTGATGGGGTCATGTTCATGTCTGTCTTCCTTTCTCCTTCTGAATGCTTTTTCATTAGAGCATTTAGGGTTTGCAAATGTGCGAATGTTTGTATGTGATCCCACGTTCACATGTGCAGATTTGACAGTGCTTTACAGAACAAGCAGCTGCTTGTGTTGTTTTCGTTGTAAAATTTGGGGTCAGTGTTTTTCTCCCAATCGATTTCCGCCTTGAAGTAAACAGAGCGGGTGTTCAGGACACACTCTTCAGCTGTTTTAAGCATCTTCTCAGCTAAGTCACCTCCAAACTTTATTTTAGTAAATACTATTTTCTGTCCCCTTTTTCTTCTGGCATTTTCATGAAATGGCAGCCCTTCATTCTTCTTGCATTTCCAACATGGTGGGCACAATTTGCTAAAAGTGTTCCTTAAGCCCACCCCCTCACATGCCCTCTTACCTTTTTCCCCGTTAACAAGGGGTCTGACGCTTTGAAAGCCGATGTAGACAGCACCGAGCGGCTCACCTGAAGCTCAGTTTTAAGATCTGATTTGGGGTTTTCATGTGAAGGTGGAGGTGATCTGATGGCCTGAGAATGTTTTCTGTTTGTTTTCTTTATTTTCCTTTCTGCCCCTCTTCTTTCCCCTCCCAAGTCAGGAGCAGGTAAAGGTAAACTGACTCGTAGTCTTGCTGTCTGTGAAGAATCCTCGGCCAGGCCCGGAGGGGAGAGTCTCCAGGATCAGGTATATCCCCGGTTACTATCATTACTTGCATGAATGGGACCCAACTCTGTGTGCATGGGCAGTAATCTGGCATTAGACAGTGTGTTGGGGGAGAAAAAACATAATCAAAGAAAGAAATCACTTCCTGGTTTTATCCCCTGCTTATGAGACGTTCTAAACTAGTGTCACAGTTTGTCACGGAGTATTACGTTTGTTTTTTTCCAGACTCTCTGAAAACTGCAAATGGAAAGGAATTCAAAAGAATTTAGATTAAAACTTAAAAAGTAAGCCCGGTAGTGCTGAATTTCCTCAAAGGCTCTCTGTTAGCCCTAAGTGTCCCGTCTCCTTCCTTATGGGAGACTCTTGCCTCTCACCTCCCCAAAATGCATTTGCCTATGAGAAACATAACCCTTGGCTATAGCCACACTTTAGAAAGAGTGAACAAGATGCATTAGGTTTTGCAGAAATACTTCCGTGGCCTTTAGTGGAGATGTCTCAGTACCGGAAAAATTATTCAGAAATGAATCTGACCTGATGATGAATTTCAGTCAATATTATTAATATGTCACTGCCTATCCTTAGAGTTCTTGCTGCTAACTTACAGCAAGACTATTAGGCTCTAAAAATTGAAATTCCAACAAAACACTTTTGTGACAAAATGGGAAGCTTCACATCATGTTTACTTCTCTTTGCCTTTTAGGCATTATATTAGCTTTTATTAAAATAGTCTTGCTGCTGATATTTCCCTTACTGTATCAGAGGCCGGGAGCAGTCAAGACAAAAGTAAAATGATTTATCTGAGCCCAGGGGAGGGACAATTGATTTAAGATATCATTATTTTTGTTTGGTCTTGTTTTGCTTTTCCCTTTGTACTTTAATTGAAATACTCTAACTTCTCCTCATGGTTACAGAGAGCATTGAGAGCACTTTCTTTAAATGGACCAAAAATAAATTCCTTACACATTTTGTCCTAAGAGCATTTTTTTTTCCCTAGCCTCATTTTCTCGGCCTGCCCCTCACGCCATAAGGCGTGGATAGGCCTCCTTTCTGTGGCCATCACTGTATTTCATCCACGAGCTTTATTTTCCTTGGGTTCTGAGAAACGCGTGGCTTTTCTTCAGCATTTTGTGTGTGCTTCTATTTTTAATGGAGATTGAAAAGAGGGAATCATGTGAAAACCACAGCTTGTACTATTTGATATTGACCGATGGCTTGTAATGTACTGCACACGATTTGTGTTAACTCTGCAGAATGAGAGACTCTTGGAGAAGGAGTGCCCCAGTTGTCCCCTACTTCAATGCAGGGCAGAGGAGGACAGCCTTTCTAGGCATATTCTGATTTTTATCCCATTTGGCAAGGTACCAGGAAGAAATTTTTTAAGAGATCATCTGTAGCATAGTGCCCATCCTGGACCTAAGTCTAGTTTCTCCACACAATTGGTGCAGAGAAATAAGATGCAAACGGTGCTTTGCTCCTGCTGGCTCCAAGCTCAGTAACCAAGACTAGCTTCTTAGGAGAGAATTAGAGCTTGCAAGCTTCTCTTTGGACTGGCCGAGGGGTGGTGGGAGCAGAGGGCTGCTAGAAAATACCCAGACACACGTATGAGCAACTGGGCGTGCTGGTCTTTTAGAGAATAAAGAAGCAGACCTTTGAGCTTATATGCAATGCCTTCATTAGCTACCACTGGCACTTACAAAGTGTGGGATCTGAATCCCAGGGTATGAGTACAGTGTGTGGATTGTATTGCTTCCCCAATGTTTGTATATTCACAGTATTTGGAAAACTGCCTTCATTTTCCTGTGTGGGAAAAACTCTTGCTACCTGTATTACTTGATCTCAGACCCGTAGTTGGATGGTTCAGTTTGTCCTGAAGTTAAAGGGGTTTTGCTTTTCTAATGTTATACTCTTTATCTATCAGTGTATTACTGCAACTTGAATCATTCTTTTACTGTTGTTGGACATAAACTTATCCTGTACCAATGTATTTATTAACACTTGTATTTTATTATTGAGCATATCAATAAAAATATTAAAAAATAACAGATTGTTTTTTACCAACTCTACAGCACTTTTGTGTGTTCTTTCAACACCATGATGTGTATTTATGTGTAGAACAGAGAGGCATTTTTCTGAGTATAGTATTGTTCCACACCTGGCCTGAGTTTGTCCACTTTTTGGGTAAATGATGCCCATTAGCATCCGCTCTTACATTTATGTTTCCAAGCCTCTTTGATTTTAGATTCAAACTTCTGGAGGCTGGATGGTTCAACTAGTTTTGAAGAAGCAATGAGACCACTTTCATGGACTGGTGCCTTCAGTTTCCCCACCTGATCAAATGTCAAATTGGTTCCCACCCCACCCCCTGCCCTGTCTTCCAAACCAGAAATGTTCCGGCTGTTTTCTTAGAGAGTAGAAACAAATCATAACCCTAAGATCTGCCTGAAACTTTGCAGACTAAGACATTTCTGTCCCAAATCAAGTGATCAAAGACCCTATAATCAAATTACACTCAGTGTTACATATTTTGTATATGTTCATCTCCAGGATAAACATGTTAAATACCAGGAAATCAGCTAAGATTAATATGTATCATGAGAAAGCATTTTGCTCTTCTATAGCACATCTTTCCAACCGTGGTGACTTTTTATTCCAGCCATGAATTCACAATGGAGCCCCTCCCAAAAAAGAAACTTGGCTTCGAAGGACTTTGATTTTTATGCTCCTTAGATTAGACAATTTAACCAAGGGCCATTAAGAATTTCAGACTGGCCATAATTTGAGGATGTACAGGCATCAGTTTAGTCACATGTAGATGAGCACTAGCTTAGTTTTCGGTGAAAAACACTATTAGTCACTGGGAATATTTTTCCCCTACATCATAAATTTTAATGTCACTAGTGAAAGAAAGCTTTCCCATCAAATGATCTCTTACATAAGAACATGTGGGCTCAATGTTGGCTAATTTGTCATAGTTTTAATCATTGCATAGGTTTTTCATAAAACTAAAAAACATAATTTGGCTCATTCTTCTTCAAAACAGTGAACATACTATCAACCAAATGGCTAATATACAAGTTAATCCAAAATGATTCATTTTTCAGTACAAAATAAATAAATATAAAAGTGGATTCAGCCCAAACATGGTAAATGATCAGTCATACCAAGCATCAGTCCAAGAGAATCGTCCATTTTGGAAAGGATTAATTTACCCTAAAATTAAAATAACATTAAATAGTTATATATAGATGGAAAATGTTCTATTTCCTATGCTTTCTAAAAGATAGTGCTTATTGTACTATATATTATGATGACTTATTAAGGGTATTTGTAAACAATGTGTGACAATAACCCATACCTAAGATTCCTGCAATTTTATGGCTTGGTTTTTCTTAGTAGTAAAAATCATTGTTGATATAGTTCTAACGTAGACTTTTTATTGTAAATTGGCTATTAGGGCCTTTATTTATGTCTGTTCTCTCTGTAATATGATTCGTAACATCTGTCTGTTTGTATCTGTGCCAATTTATTCCTACAAGGACTTAGAGAAAAGAACCGCGGAAGCCTCTCCATTTTTGAGACATGACACTTGCTGTGTGCAAGCTCACTGGTAAAGACTTTTTCCCGAGTGATTAAAATAAACCTGTAGAGAAAATAAGAGCTGTGATCTACAGGAAAGTAACTTGCTTAAGGTTAATAATGATGAGGCAGAGTTTTAGTACTAGATATTTCTCATGACCTCCCACTGACTTCAGAACTTTAATTCACCTGAAAGGGCAATTATTTTTTTCTGACAGGTTTTTTACCATTTAAGAAAAAGAAAAAGCTGCACCTGGCTTTCATTTTCCTGTACTTAATAATCTCTATGCAAAATGGAAACCAGACAGAAATTATTAAATCTGGCCCTAAATTATTATATTTTTTCCCCAACAGGAATCAATTCATTTACAGCTTTCCAGTTTTCCCAGCCTGCAAGAGGATGATAAATCTAGGAAAGATGACACTGAAAGAGAAAAAGAAAAGGATAAAAACAAAGATAAATCCTCTGAAAAACCCAAGATCAGAATGTTATCAAAAGGTGAATGTAAAAATGTTTCCTTAATTTACTCAATTTGGACACATGAAGAGTCACAAGTTACATTTGAGGTTTTACATGCTATTCACCTCCCACCGAACTCTGTACTTACCTGTTTGTGTGTGTGTGTGTGTGTGTGTGTGTGTGTGTGTAAAAGATGTGAATTTGATTTTTTTTTCCGTTTCATGGTGTCATTATTTGTGTAGCCGGAATTGCTACTTTTTAGGATCGCAAATTTCTCTTGGATTTTCATTTGAATCTCCTAGTTTCAAAGATAAGTTTGTGTAAGCAGTGAATATAAACCTGCTCTTTTTTCAGCTTTATTAGTTCCATTAATTTGGATTGGTGAACAGCAGTAATAGCCAGTTTTACGTCTTAACTTTCATGTTTATCTTAAAGGACAGATAGAGGATTAGCTGCTCTCAGTCCATAAGTGCTGTCCTCACCAAAGCACAGAGGTGTGGATCAGTACCAGTGAGATGCACAGCATCTTCCCTAGGGCAGACGAATTTGGTCTGTGCAATCCATAGGCTGCCACATAATATCTCACTTAAAATATATAGAGTCCTACCTCAATTAAGTTTTCCCAAAAAGTCATTCCTTCTAAACCTGCAGACCTACAATCTGGACTTCTCAAATCGTTACCACATATAGAATTGTACAAAACTAAAAGAAAAACAGGAAAACAAAAGTAAAAACAAAACTAAGTTGAAATGAAGAATGCAATGAATAAATAGCTTTACAGTAGACTTTTTTTTTAAAAAAATAACTGAGAATAGGGCATTGGATCAGCTGAAAAATGACACCTGCTTCCAATAGGATGCTCTATAAGGGCATATCTGTTTATAATAATTGTCTTCACTGATGAATATCTAAAACCCAAGGTGTACACTGAGTAAAGAAGTACAGGTCCCTGAAATGGTTTTAGAAATTAAGCTTTAGCTAGTATCAGAAGATTCTGAAAGACTTGGAAATATTTAGTATCCTCCTGTATCTTGCACTGATTAATATTTATTCTTAGAGCTTTCATTTTTTGCCTGCTCCGTTTTAAGAGTAAGAGGGTGCCATGGGATCTCACCCTGGTGAGGCTTGCTCTGTGGGTTGACAGTACCTGCCACGTGGAGGTCGTTGCCCTTGCTGATTTAAAGCACAGAACGAACACGTGATATTTGACTCCGCCCCCACCCACCCAGACTGTGCCAACTCCCCCTGCCCCCTCCTATGACAACCGGGTCCTTACTTACTCAGCATCTATTGGGTGTTCTCACTCCCTGAATCTAATTTTCATTCAGATGATATACTGCCAGATTGCTCATTTTGAAATATGTATCTCTCATGCGAATAGCTCCACCTAAAACTTACCTGAGCAGGAGGGAAACGGAAAAGGTTGGGACAACCTTTTCGACTCCCCCTCCCGCTGCCACCATCATTCCTGACCACACCATCGTGCTGTCTGTTTCAGATTGCAGCCAAGAATACACGGATTCTACAGGCATAGACTTGCATGAGTTTCTGATTAACACGTTAAAGAACAATTCCAGGTAATTCTTACACAAATCTCTTATTTTTAGAAAAGTCAAATGGAATATTACCATCAAAGTCGTTAATCCAAATACTGCTAAGGAAGTAGTTGTAAAGCACTTGACACCTCATCTGATGTCTCAAACTATCTCTTGTATTTTCTCTTTTCTGGTAATAGTTTGCATGTGTACTGTTGATAGATAGTTTTAATTCCTGGGTGAATAAATTATAGTTTACAAGTTCTGCTTTCCTGGTCACAAAGCTATACTGGTTTCGGGGAAAATAGAGAAAGAAAACCAGTCTCAGATCAACCAATTATACTTAAATGCAGTTGTATAACCATCTATTTGGGCTTCGCTTTGTTCTAGCTTCCAGTTAATTTTAAGTATACAATTTATTTGATGTGTTTTATGGACTTAATACTTTGCATATCCTAATTAATATTAAAACCATAAAAGTTTCAATATTGCAAAGTACTTAACCAATGAGATGAGAAGTCATTTTCAGTATAAGGATAGGTATTGGACAACATAGTCCATAGAAGAGTTAGACACAGGTTTGTAGCCACGTACATTAAAACAATCTTGTTCATACATCCAAAAGAACTTTTCAGGTCTTTGGCAATGGAAAGTACATTAAAACCTTTTCGTTTTCACTTTTCTTTTGCAGGGACAGGATGATACTTTTGAAAATGGAGCAGGAAATTATTGATTTCATTGGTGACAACAAGTATGTTAAATTGCAATGCTGGTTAATTTATGTGGTGTGTTTTATTTGGTATTTAGGTTTAATTATTCATTCTGGAAAGATTTGGGGATAGATAAAACATTGTTTAGTGTGTTTGCTGATTTGTTACATGGAGATTTTATTGGAGTTGGGAGCTATATGCAAATGGGAGTTGTTGCTTGGACCATGGGAACTCCTGCTTGTTAAATTCCTGACAAAGTGGCTATAAACGGGGGGCCACTGATTAGCATAGGGTTGCTATAACAAGAAGCGACCCTTTTCATTTATATTATAGTTTTTTAATGGGCTCCAGCTGGCTGCAGTCAGTTATGCCTGGAAATAATTGTGCTGCCGTCACTGTAAACCGTGTAACGACACATCTCCAGATAGGCATCTGCAGTCACATATTATGTCCCATCATTTGCTGGGCCTGGTTCCCTTGCTAAGGTATCGTGGACTAAAATAGAATGCTCTCCAACAGGCATTACATTCTCTTTGGCGAGAGCAATGTACACCACTGAAACAAAGGTATTTATTGTAGCTTAATCGATAAATCTCTCGTAAGTGGAAAATTTGTCTTAAAATGGGAGCATGAATTGATGCCAGAGATGAAGTGGTTTGTTTGAGAAAGGAACAGTTTAGCGTGTGTACCTGTAAAGTGTACTTCGGGCCAGAAGCAGAAATGCTGATTCCGCTTTTCTGGGTGCTCTCTTTCAGTAATCATTATAAAAAGTTCCCCCAGATGTCGTCCTATCAGAGGATGCTTGTCCACCGTGTAGCAGCCTACTTTGGGTTGGATCACAATGTGGATCAAACAGGGAAATCTGTGATCATCAACAAGACTGGCAGCACGAGAATGTAAGCCCCCTCTCTGCATTTATTTAGCATTTTCTTTCACTCTTATGGATTCATTTATAGGAGCACAGCATAAAATTCAAAGTATATGACATTTAAAATGTGCAGTGTGACTTATCTCTTGTTCTTATCAGCAGTAGTGTGGCATTTATCTGTAGAAGATTGTCTGAGGACCAGGAAAGTTTATAAAATTCAGGCAATAAAGTGGATTTATTCTCCGATCTTTAACATAGCTCCTGAAACATATTTTTTTCTTCCATCAGTACTCCATGTGATTATAAACAAATCCATGGAACATTTTATGTCAAAATATAACCCAAGTTAAAAATAACAGACATTTTAAAACAGCAGTGACACATGCAGGATAATTGTCTTTTTTTTTTTGCTTTTTCTGGTTTGTAGACGTCTGTCTTATTGTGGCTTCTAAAGTAACAAAAAGCACCAAACCTGGAGAGAGAAATCCTGACTCTAAGACCCAGTTCTTTACTTACTAGCTGTGTGACCTAAAACAAGGCATTCACAATCTGCCATCCCAGTTTTTTTCACTTGTAAATAAGAGTTTTAAATAAGATGATGTCTGAGTTCTAGCTCTAAAAGGAGGAGAGTTGTTTTTGGTCCTTAAAAAAATTGTTTGCTTCCATCTTAATATCTTTCTATGGTCCCACTGAGTCACCAAAAGCATAAAATGAGTAGTAATTTGCTTTGGAAATTTGGAGCTGTCTCTCTTAAACCCAGTTATCTTTTGAGTCAGAGCAAGCCACTTTTATAAGCAAAATACATATTAAATGGGGAAAAAAACTGTCCTGAGTAAAGCATGCTCTTAAAATATTTGCATGTTATAATTTCAGTGTTTTACAGTGTGCTTGGTAAATTGTGTACATTGCATAGTTTTTAGGAATGCGATGTCCCTGAAGTGAACTTTTTGTGTCAAACTAAACAGCACTGTTAAAACACTCTATTTTCTGCTCACCAGACATTGGGGCACAGATCAGGATGGAGATGAGGCTCTCTCTCTACTCATGGCCCAGTCTGTGTTCAGCAGAACTAGAGAGAAGGTCGGAATGGAGATCTGGCAGATCTGGGACCGAGCTGGGCTATTATCTCAGGGACACTGAGCACTGCAGTTCTCTGGGCCTCAAATTATTTACCCGCAGGCGAGTTTGAAGTGGATCATGTTTGAGAGCCCTCGAAGCCTCAGAGCCATTGGGTTTTGTGATGGTTTTCTGCCTTGCTGGCAAAATACGTTTGAACATTTACCAGCTTCCCACTTTATTTGATTGTTGGCACGTGTGCTTCCTATTTTGAACAGTGGTAGAAATGAACATTCACTGTCCTTTAATTCTCTATCTCTTCCCTCTCCACCAAATACTTCTAGTTACTGCTATTGTTGTTGTTTTTAATTCTACACTCTGGTTTTTCTATGACTTTCAGATTCCACTAGAAAGAGAGGGACACACTGGTTGTGAAATAGGCAAGCAATTAACTGTTTTCTTTTAGTTTGTTTATCTCCTCTTTCTCTATAAGGCTACAACAGGAAAGACCGTAGTTCAAGTAGACTGTTAGATACAGTTTCAACTGGAGGAGATAATGCATTTATTTTTAATGCACACTGATTTTGCAATCACACAGTCATGCATATTGGTACCCATCTTTGAGACCTGTTCTCTTCTAGAGTTGACTGCTTTCTGGTTGATAATGAATGGAGTTTTGGAGTTGACGTTTGCCATGTTGTGTTTTTCAGCCCTTAGTTCAAGCTCTCTCTCCCCCATATATTGCCAGAAATAGGTTCCAGTTTCCAGCACTTTTAGGTGTTTTCCATTGGAATTCTTCGTTAGCTGTCAGGTTAGGCGGCAACAGCAAAGGAGCCGCTGGGAAATCTGGGGCAGATGTATCAGGATCTGTGCTATTTTGGCAGCACAAATGATGTTTGTAATGTCTTTATTCTCTATAATGTTGCTTTTTTTCATATGCAGGATTGAGGCTAAATATGTAAACAGTGATTTTATAAAAAAAATTTAAATGCAACAAATATAAGAGTCTGTTTTTATATGAGTTTTTCTTCTCTTTGTCTCCCTGATCTACACTTTCTCTTGCTTATTTTTCTGTGCATTTAGCCAGGAGCAGCTCATTGTTCTTTCATTAGATAATTTTCTTTTCAGTCACTCCCTTCTGCATCATTCCAGAGAAAGGATTCATGTTCAAGGGATGTCACTTGGAGACTAGAAACCATCTACTTATACTAGTGTCTTCCAAAGGGCCATCATCAGCCCCTGCAAAGCCACATATGCATCTGAATGTCTTGGCATATGTCAGAGTAACTGTTTAACTAGTCTCAGATAATTTTCATGTTAAAAGGTTGTCATCTCTTGAATATTTTTTTTC